>APFE031485024.1:0-80531 GCA_000404065.3 Pinus taeda | reverse complement strand
TGGAAAATTATGATTTTCCCTCGATGTGAATGTAAAACACACATTTGAAATCTCGCATTTTAAATTTGTATTATATAAAAAATTTATTTTTTTGTACGACATCAAAATAAAAAAATATTTAAACATAATATTTTAATTGTCAAATTATTTTAACTTTTTTTCAATATAGAGGGGAGAGAGTGGGAAAGACGGGTAAGAGAGAGAGGGGGACACAAATATGGAGAGAGGGAGAGGAAGAGAGAGTCTATGAGAAGGAGAGGGAGAGGAGGAGAGAGTCTATGAGAAAGAGAGGGAGCTCGAGAGATAGAGTTGGATGAAAAGATAGGGAAGGAAGAAGTCCAAGACATAGAGAGATAAAGTTGGAGAGAGAGAGAGATGGAGTGACAAGAGAGAGATTGAGAGAGAGTGTGTATGTTTGGGGGTAAGATAGAAATACAAAGAAGTAGAGATGGAGAGAATGGGGAGAGAGAATGATAGAGGGAGGGAGATAATCAATAGAGTTGTAGGATGAAGCTTAAGAGAGCAAGAGATTGAGTGACACGGGGGAGATATAGAGGGAGGTGGGAGAGAGAGGAATTGAGAGGGAGGGAAAAAGAGAGAGATGGATTTGGAGGGGGAGAGAGATGGAGGTAAGAACAAAGACATAGAGAGAGAGAGAGAGAGAGAGAGAGAGAGAGAGAGAGAGAGAGGAGAGTAGGAGGGAAGAGACATAAAAGGGGAGACAGAGGGACAGAAGGGGAAGAGCAAGAGACAAGGAGAGGGAGAGGGAGGGAGAGATAAATATATATGGAGAAATAATTTGTATGTTTGTGGGGTGATATAGAGAGATGAAGAAGGAGAGACATAGGGAGATAGAGATATAGATGGAAGGGAGAGAGGGGGAAGAAGAGAGAGATAGAGGGAGGGAGTGATAGATAGATATGAAGAGAGAGAGTATGTGTGTGTGTTTGGGGGGGTGAGATAAAGAGACAAAGAAGGAGAGATGGAGGGAGATATTGATATAGATTGAGGGGGGATAGAAACACAAGAAAATTGTTTGCACTAGATGCGTTGATTTCAGTGTACAAATGCCGATTTCTAATCCTATAAGATAGCAATTTTTGTGATTCAAATTTGGAAGTTTGTCTACTAATTCTAATTGTTGTTTTGTACTTGCAGTGAAGGAAGGACACATCTAAAGTCGTCCTTGGTCCTCCCCAAAAATGGATTCATAGTCTGGAGGTGATTATTCAATCCCAATATAGAAATATAAAGCTCTTAAATATAATGTAGTAAATTTTAGACAGTTCTATAAGGTGCTACAAGACTGCTATAGGATTGCCACAAGATGCTATAGGATTTCCTTGTTTTACTATAGGATTGGTTCTGAGGACATCCTGAGGGTAGGAAATGTGTTCTCAATGTGGGATAAGGTATATGGGGGGTGTATGAAGGATATTTGAGATATTTTCCCAAGCTTAACACCTCTTAGAGGCTCATATTGCACAAAAGTACATTCTCACGGTGTCCCCTAATGACCTTGAAAAGATGTTATCAGTGGTAGCCATTTGAGAGTAATATGATGTGTCAAGGAGGAGGATGGTGATGAAAAAATGGATATAGGATGAGTGTGCCAATCCCTACAAGTCACTGGTAGTACTTGTAGACTAACAATCAACCCCGTCTTACTCTTGGAAAGAACATAAATCTGCTGATCAAATTGTAGAAAAACAAAACAAGATGGAAAGGATGAGTTGACTTTTATTTCATCAAGAACTAATATATCTTAAAACATGAATCTAATCCACATGAAAATGCATGATATTAATTTCTAGGATGGAGGAATATAGTATGAACAAGAACTACAAACAAAATCCTATCAACTTTCAAATGAAAACAAAGACATACATTTGGCTTGGTGTTGTAGACTCTTCAACCACACTTCCCACAAGAGAGGTGGTAATCAGGCCTACAACCACAATGCTTGCAATATAACTTCTTCCTAAACAAGGAAAGAAATACCACTACTCAAAAAATGATAAATAAAATACATAAGAGATAATAGAGCCTCTGGCTTAGGCCCTAACCCAAGGGTATCATCCCTTCAAAGTTAACTCATATGTAGAAAAATATTGAACCTTTCATTAATAGGAAATGGAGTTCAAATGCATCATATCAAAATGGAAATAATAGTCTCAAGCACTTGGATCTCAATAGCTCTTCCTATTTCTAAAATTTTGAATCCTAATGATCTCCTTGACTCGTCTAATTATACAAAATATGATTGCGGAGAAACTCCCTTGGGTGGAGGATTACTTCCCTCCAAAACCTTGAAAATAGTCGATCTAGCTCCTTTAGATGCTCACATTCACTTGAGTTCATTGGTTTCCAGTGGACCTCAAGCTATTTATGAGTGATTCTAGGAATCAAGTCATGTTGTACGAGAGCAAATGTAGTGGAAAAACCTCTTACATCTCCTCTAGATGCCTCCAATGTGCATCTACATAATAAATGTACTAAAAAAAATTATTTTTCCTACACATTAACCACATTAGGCCACAAAGTATGACAAGTTCCCTTTAGTCTTCCTACTAAGCACATTATAGCCAAAAAAATGTAAATCAATGTGAGGAAATTAGATTTTTTATAGGCTGGAGGAGAGAAAAATGTGCCTTAAAATATACCTATTGATGGGACCCATCATCATGCCCATGTCGAAAGTGTTTCTCATCCTCTAAGCAAATTACTCACTAATTTCTAGTTCATACATGACCCTCGTGGCCTCTCGGACATCCCAAGCCATCTCAAATGGTGTGCCCTCCTATGGATAGAATATTTCATTTACCTTTATTGCTGCCTACTCTCTTTGTTCCTCTACTTGATCTCTTCTCTCTTATAGGCCCAATAATAATGGAGGACTGATTTTTATCCCTATCTAGTTTATTTTCAACCTTTGAATGATTCTTTTGTAGAGTGGGTTCATTTCTAGGGTATTCCTCAACCTTTTAGGGGGGTGATATTCTCTAATTTGTAGATTGTGGGCCAGAGCATTCCATCTCCTTTGGCAAGCCTGAAATCTCTTAGTCCCCAACAACCTAAAGGTATCCTAGTAAATGGAGGATAACTTGTTCTTTTGTTTCCATGTAGCGAGGATCCAATTAGGGATCAACATAGATGATGTTTTGGTTACTGATGACATCATTGGGGCTTATTAACTCTACCTTAATGTATAAGGGCTCACTTGCTTCTTTGGACATGACTTTCTTTACTTCCTCAACCCTTGTTTCTTAATGTGTCAACCAAGAGGCTAGTGCCATTAGTTGTGCATCCCTCGGTCTTGAATTGGGGTCCCTGAAATTCATGTATGTGAGGATCATGTTATGCATATAAAACTCAACTAATTTAGCCCTATCTCCAGTTCTTACGTACTGGCAGAAGTCAATGAACCTCAAATAGTCTTGAAAGGGTAGGGAACCATATTGTGCCAAAGTCTTCATTTTAAAATGCACCCATTGTTCTTTGAGGAAGATGGCATATAATTTGGATGGCTTCCTACATTGGATGGATTCCATGGATAGGTTTTCCACAGTACGAAGTTGTGCCTCGCTTTCCTGTAGTTTCTCATTTAGTCTATAGTTCTCTAGTTGTAGTTTCTCCTTCATGAGGGATTTCTTGAGCCTCAAGTTAGCCATTTCCTTAACCATTTGTTTCATCTGCTCCTCCATGAAGCCTAAATTCTCCAATTTCTTGGACTTGGAAATCTGCATCCATCAGTGATTTCTTGTTCTCCCCCTTTCTAACTCAAACAGGAGGAGAACTACAATAATTTCAGGTATGATCCTCCATACTTTAAAAAATTTGTAATAGGACCTAATATCAGGTTATGGATCAATCTCTTGGACTCCTTGTGGGTCTTCTCCTTCCTATTGGAATGATGTTGTCCCTTCCTCTAGCACTTTTTGTTGGTATTGTAGACAATTTGTCCCTTCCTATAACAACTTGGTTTGTGCCTTGAGTTACTTTCTTGTGATTTCGCTAGTGGTTGGTCTTCTCATGGGTGTCAAAGGTTATTTACCTTTGGTTTTAGGGAAGGTGGCTTCCTCAATTTTCCTTTTCCCTCATCATAATCCTTTATTTTCCCTTTCCATAATCAATTGTGATTAGGACTACTAAGGGAGGTTGAGGCTTACAATGTTTGATTCTAGTGCTCTTTCTTCTTTTAAAATTTAAGGGACCTTGCCGGGTTTTCCTTATATTGGGTTTGAAAGGTGTGCTAAGGGTTTCTAGAGTAGCAGCCACCTCTTGTTTTGTATTCCCCTCTGAGAGGCTTGATTTTTTCCTTTATTTTCCTTTCTTCTAAGATATAGAGGATCTCTAAGGGTCTCTTCTTCTACATTTTGTTCCCCTCCTCATTCCTTCTCCTCTTCTTCATCTTCTCCTTCAACCTCTTCTACATTCTCATCAGCCTCTTCATTTTTTTCTTCAGCCTATCCTTCTTCATATTTCTTACCCCCAACATTGGATTTTGTTGTCTCTTCATGTTGTGTTAAAGTTTGGGCTTGTGTCTCAATGAATGCCTCCATATCCATGTACACAAAGTCAGTCCACAACACAGGGCTTCTGAGATGGCTTAAGGAATCCATAATAATGAGCTTTATGAGGCCATTATGAACAATGTACTGATGCTTCCCTTCCCTCACCCTCTGGCTCATTTCAATTATGAACTGAAGGAGAAAATGTGGAACCTTGAGCCTACATGGAATGCGAAATTCTATTTGGAACCTTAGCTCATAGAGGAACCTAAATTGATATGCATATATAACACTTAACCTTCCTTCACAAGAGATGTATTTAAGGATGTTGTAGGCCACTTCATTCCATGGGTATGGGATGTTTTCCCTTCTTACTCCATTTTTTTTCTTCAATAGGATTCTCTTTAGGGAGGAAGAAGTTTTTCGTTTTTGTGATGGCCTCTATTCAATCTTCCTCTCCCCGTCAAAAGCATAAAGGTATGGTGGTTACTCTACTAATGAGGTATATTTCTAGATGTATGGAAATCGCCCTAACAATAGTGGTGGCACTGTCTTATCCTTGAGAGTGAAGGGCCATGGAAAATTCATGAGTTACCTCATCATCATACCTCATCATTTTTTTCAAAGAACAATCGCAATAGTGTTTAGGAAGAAAATGGGTCTTTGAAAAGGATGATTTGATGGATTCTATTGATGTTAATGTGGGTTATATTTTTTTAAAACCTCCCACAAACCCCCCCCCCCCCGCCACCGCACCCCAGCCATTGCTCCTATTGTTTCCTCTTGAAATTATTTTTAAAAGAATTTTGGTGAAGAATTGTGCTTTGAGTAGTCTAGGGTGTGATGGTAGGGTAAGTATGTTTCCATTTATTTTCTAGTTTGAAGGATGAGAATTACATTCCAAGCTCCAAGAGAAGTAATTCTAATCCACCTTGCCTTGCTCATGTAAAAAAGCAATTTTCAAAATAAATCCAACTTTGCAAGGGTTGTCTATAGGATGCCTATAGCAGGCTAAATTTTACTCAGCAATTGCATGGCGAGTGAGGAGAAAATATGCCACTTACCCCCATGGGGATGATTTCTTTATGTTTTTGGGGTTTGGAGGAAGGTTCTCATTAACTTAATCCCTCTTTCACCTCTCAACCAATCTTGTAGTAACTCCTCTGCAATCCTGGAGCAATTCTAATAATCTTGTAGAAATTGTCCTTGGTGATGTAGCACCTGCAAATCAACTTTATAGATCCTCTATAGCTCCTGAGGGAACCTATGGTAGCACCTAGCTTGACCTTTGATGCCTTAATGAGCCTCTCTACCTATTTTGGGAATGAGCATCAGTGCAACTGGAGTTGGGCCTTGTCCTTTTATTTCCTCTTGTGGTAGTGGGCTTGACGCGCTTGGTGAGATGGCTCTTACATGTATTTCATTTTTTAACCATTATCTCCACTCCTCATAGTTATCTCCTTCCTGTTCTAACTTTTCCACGTTGCATGGAAGGATCAATAAAATACAATTTTACTAGTTGAGGATGGCCAAGTTTACTGGCCACCTCCAACCCGTAAAAACTCTATCATCGCTCATTCAAAACATTTTTTTAAGAACTATGTGCATAGGTAAGAGGAGATGGGTGTCATACTCGAGCCTACCTATGAATTTCGAGTTTTTGTAGATGCATGCATGTTGCTACTAAACTAGTAATTGATCAACTACTCTCTGAAGGTGTTATCTTCCATACTTTTGTCTTATACATAGGTCCTCATTTTAATAGAACAATTTGATGGTGCTTTTTTATAGATGTTTGACTGATGAAGTCTCTCTTTCATGTAGGTTCTTCTAGTGTTCAATATATTATTATTTTATTTTGGTTCTATAGGGTTTGTGTAGGATGCTACATGATTAGTTTCTTTCCTATAGCAGTCATGCAACCCCTCTGAAAACCACAACTATCTTCATGAAATGCACCCAATGGCTTGGATAATTCATGGTGAGCTTATAGAAAGGTATTTGGAAATTCTGATGATGGTGAAATATTGTGAAGAAGAGGTGAAAATGTGGTCTTTTTATGAACAAAGGTGGAGTTGTATAAGGGAATGTGGTGAAATGGTGTGGGTGAAAGGTGATGGAACTGTGGTGAACCTATTCTATCATTTTTTAAAGGAAAATATGACCTTTTATCCCTTTCCCTGGGCTGATCTCAATCCTATAGCAATTCTAGTCAATCATGTAGCAGTTCAAAACAATCCTATAACAATGTAGGATTGAGGCAGAATTTAGTGTAGTTACTTGCTTAATGATGGACGGGTGTAGGGAGATGGGTGGAATGATGGAGGAAATGTAGGAGGCTAGTTTGGGAGATGGATAAATGGAATGTGGACCCCTTTCTTTTGACTATTGTCCCCTCTATTGTGGCTAGAATCCTGTAAAATAAAATTGCTAGCAAAACATGCGTAAGAGGTACCTTACCTCAGTGTGCTTCCTCCTTTTGTTTCATTTTTCTTTTTTTCTCTCTCTTTTTTTTTGAGACATGCAAACTACCTCTGAAGATTCTTTCAATCTTTAGGCCTACCTCAGGCACCTTAGAGGAGTTTTTCACCTGGGAATCTTTTCATCTTATTTTTTTTTTTCCTCTTGGGCTACCTCATGGAAGTTTACAACCATAGGTTTTACCTTAGATGCCTCATGGAGGCTTTTTCCTAGATCCTTTATTTCCTTTTTTTACTTTTTATTCTTCTTTTGTTGATCAAAGTTTGGATGAAATGGGGGTTTTGAGACCCCCAATTACATTCATCTCCTTTCTTATTGAACTAGTAAACTCATCTTTTGACAAAGTCCTTTTGTATACTTTAATCGGTAACCATTAACCAGCAAGGGAATGCCTTCCTCGTCAATTTTGCTTAGTTGAACATATCCATTCTCATAACATTTTTCCACTAGATAGGGGCCCAACCACCTTGTCATTAACTTCCCTTTCAAATCCTTGAACCTTGAATCATACAAGAGGGCACATTCACCCTCTTGAAAAATTCTCTCCCTAAGGTGTTTATCATGCCATATATTACTTTGTAGCTAGACTACCTTGGTGTGTAGGAGAGCAAGAAATATGAACTCATCCAAGCCATTGAACTAAAGTAGCCTTTCTTGTTGTGTTGTGGTGAGGACTAAATCCAACTGGTTTTCCAGCCTCAAGGTATTGTACTCGAATTCAATGGATAGCAAGTTTTTCTTTCCATAGACCAAGTCGAATGGGGTGAATCTAGTAGTGGTTTTCCAAGTGGTATTGTAGGACCAAGTGGCCTCTACAAATCGTTCTACCCAATCCCTTCTGTTACTATTGACAACCTTTGTCAAAAAAATTTCTAAGGCTATATTTGTCACCTCCACTTGGCCCTTTTTCTAAGGGTGATAGCTAGTGGATTTCATGTGCTTGATATGGTGCTACTCCATGATATCTTCAATCAAATTTTAGGTGAACTACGACCCTTTATCAACGACCAATTCCCTTGGAAAATAAAACTTGTAGAAGATGTCCTCCCTCAGAAATTCAGCCACTTTATGCCCATTTTTTTCCTTCACTACCTTTTCTTCACCCTATTTAGTCAAGTTACAAGTGCACACAATGATGTACTTCTTCTGCCTTAATGGGGGATTATGTTGAAATGTGGCAACAAGAATATTCCAATTTTAATTTGTCCTTGAATTAAAATTGAATTTAGTCTCATGAGTTGCTTGGAAATAATTAATTAATTCATTATGGATTAATTAGTTGGAGAAATTCAAGTTGGAAGACTTTCTAAAGTCATGCAAGAGTTATCCCTTAAAATTAAGGATATTATCCTTTAATTAAGGAGATAAGATTGAGTTATATTTGAGTTGTAATTAGTTAGCTCAGTTTATTGAGCTAAGTCTAGTTAAATTAGTTCCAAACTGTTTGAGGAACTAATTGTGAGTTATCAGTAAGTTGATGCATGCATGCACTCAACTAGTGTACTCCAGATAACTGAAGATTCCCTCATTAGAAACTCATGCATGTCTATTTTGAGAAAGGCCTAGTTGAGATTAAACACAAGGACAATATACTATCAGTTGCATGTGTTTTCCTATAAAGGAAACTCATGCATGTAGCCAAGGCAAGGTTCCTCGAGGATTGCGCAGTTCTGATAGTGTGTTAGAGCACTGTGTGAGAGCAGTGTTCCACTAGGTGAAGGAGATCATCCCAGAGGAACTGTGCAAGGAAATAGGAGCTTGGAGGGTATAAAGGAAAGCTTGTGAGAAGCCAAGTTTTCCTATGAGTATCTAGGAGGATTGTACTGAGAGGTGGATAGCTGTGAGAGCTAAGCTTTGTATAATTCTAATGTATTTCCACCTTGTATGATAACATAGATAGTGGGGTTTTTAGCTGAGGCTTTCCCCTAAGCATTTTCATGTGTATTGTGCATTGATTCTTTTTCTTCTGGTTATATGTGTCCAGCTCGATCTTGCTCAATCTTTAAGCTTCCCCAAATTGATAGTAGAGGTAGATTATAGTATTTTTCTTTGGTATATTGCATTATCAAGTTAATCTATAGTCAAATTTTTTACATGGTCTTAGAGGTAGATTTGTAGAGAATTTGTAGAATTTCTATAGATTAATAGTCCCAATGAATTCCATGCCCCATTTCTCAAATGGCTCTAGAGCCACTCTAGGTTGTAGGTGCATTTCATCCTTGGGTGTAGGATTTCCTTCCCTTTGGCACTCATCACATATGGCAGTGTACCTCTTTGCATCTTAATGTAGAATAGCACGATACTAGCTAGCGTGTAAAACCTTGAAGGTTTTCCTTCTAGAAGCAAAATTCCCCACACAAGGTTCATCATGGAAGTGTGAATGGATATCAAAGACCTCCTCCTCTCTTACATGTGTCCTCAAAATCGGGTCTACCCCAAATTGAAGAGATTTCCCCCAATCCAGGTGAAAAGGGCACTATTCCTGATGATCTTGCTCTTCTCCTTGGAGGATAGATTAGGAGGGAATCTCCGAGCAACCAAGTAGGTTGCTATATCATCAAATCAAGGAGATAGCACTGAGATGAAAAAGCGGTGTTCATTTGGAAGTTGATCATCTACCATCTCCTCATCCACAAGCGAGATTAGTCTTGACAAAAAAATTGCAACCACATTCTCTTTCCTTTGTTTGTCAACAATAGTTAAAATCAAATTATTGCAATAGTAACAACCATATAATGATTCTAACATTGACATCAAGTTTATTCACTGAATACTTAATGGTTGCATGATCAGTGTGAATAAAATTTTGATATCCAGTGATATAGTACCTAAACTTATTCAAAGAGTGCACCACAACCAGGAGTTATTTATCGATGACTATGTATTTAAGCTCAACCTTAGAAAGGTTCTTACTGATGAAATATATAGCATATGACAATTTGTCTTCCACTTGTGCTAAGGCTTCTCCTACAACTTTATGTAATGCATCTATGGCGATATGGAAAGGAAATGCCCAATTGGGGCCCCAAAGGATGGGTGCAGTGGTCAAATTCTCCTTAAATACTTCAAAGGCTTCGACATTTGTCTTTCCAATAGAATTTTGAGTCTTTAATTAGTAATCCAAACAAGGGTGAAGCCAGTTTACTAAAGTCATTAATGAACCTTGTATAATACCTAGCCAATCCAAGGAAGCTTCTGACATCCCTTTGTTTTTTTAGGGGTAAGGACACTATTAATGATATCAAATTTTATGGGGTAAACCTGTATCCCTTCCTTAGACATGGAATGGCCTAAGATAGACTTTGCGTTCATCAAAAAATCACATTTCTCAAGACTTAATGAAACATTCATCTCAATGCTTTTCTTTAGGAATTTACATAGATTAGAAAGAGCTTCCTAGAAGTCACATCCGTAAGGAGTGAAGCCATCCATGTATATCTCAACATGTCATGAACAAGGTCAACAAAGATACTCAGAACTACCCTCTAGAAGGTAGCAAGAGAATTACACAAATTGAATGGAAGGAATATATAGGCAAAGGTGCCTAAGGACATGTGAATGTGGACTTATCTTGTACCCACTAAATTCATCTAGGAAGGAAAAGAATATCTTCCCTGGAAGGTCATCACCAATATAAAATGGTTAATTAGTTACTAAAAAATGACGAAATTCTGCATATAAACGACCATTTTTAGTTGGTGACCAATAGTGGCTAATTTACAGTATCTTATAACATGACCAAATTTTAGTTGTATTTATCTTAGTCATTAATTGGTTGTCTCAATTTTATTATCTAGTAATATATTTAGTCATTAAGTGCCACAATTAATGATCAAATACACAACAAAATATACAACTACATGATCATCTAAGAAAACCAATTAATAACCAAAGAAATAATACTAAAATGTTGGTCGTGTTATAAGATACTATAAATGAGCTACTAATAGTCACATTTATGAAAATTTTAGTCATCATTTGAAAACAATTAATGACCAAAGAAATATGACTAAATTTTGGTCGTGTTATAAGATACTATAAATTAGCTGCTAATAGTAGTATATATGCAAGATATAGTCGTCATTTGTAATCATAAATTTAGCATTTACAATAGTCATTTTTTTGTAGTTTCATATTCATTATATAAATGAGTCATTTAATAGTTATATTTATTTTATTTACCTTAATAAATAATCATTATAAGTGACTAATTTAATCATTGTATATTCATTTTATTTGTGTTCATCATTAATCAATATAAACTACTAATTTAGTATTTTTAGATTGATTTTATGTGTTCATTATTAATCAACATAAATCAATTAGTATAATTTTGTGACTAAATTAAAAAAAAATGTCATACAATATGCATGTGCATTTAATATGAAAACTTAAAGTTACATATGTTAAATTAAAACACTAAATAATATCAAGTACAAGAATAAATAATTGCAACCACAAATTATATTATATGAAATTTGAAGTACTACAATATGAGTTTTGAACTAAAACTTGGTTGAGCTACAATTTACACATAAATATTGTTTCATCACTTCAAAACATTATCATTTTGTTGCCAAGGCATTGCAGTTGAATTCACCAACACTAAGGACTTGACCAAAAATCTGTATGTGTGGGTCTCATGTAGGATATTGGATTTAAAGGTATCACTATACCAGTTATCTTCTCTCTCTCTTTCTGCATTTCTCACTCCAATGTTATTGTTCTCCTTTTTCTTCAATTATTACTTCTTACCATCAATACTGAATTCGTCTTTTGAAAATGAAACAAGATACAATGCAATGTATACGACATAAAAGATGATGAACAGTAGAATATAAACTAAAGTAGACTATAAAGGATTTATTCGACATATACCTCAACATCAATAATGTCAATGCCATTTTTCCCCAAAAAATAAAGAAACTTGAACAAGTTTTCTTTTGTTGGGCAACAGTGGCTACTATGTGGCCAAATGACCTATATAAACAAAACAAATAAAACATCAACATAGAAAAAACACCTTAGGAACATAGTATTCAACCTTTAGGAAAATATCAGGCACAATCATGCCAACTAAGTTGCATGCTAAAAATCTCAATTTATATATAACTTGTGATATAATAAATAATGTATCACAGATGGCTGGCAAATTGCATCATTAGTTCCTACAACATAGATACTAAAATATGCTACTAACATAAACAAATTTTACCAATAGGTAATATTCACTGCATAGATAATAAAATGTAGAAGAAAGTGAGCATCATATGTTATACATGGTAATATGCCTAGTTGTAACCTCACTGATACATGTAATTACATATAATTACCATTATATTGTGGTATTTATATCACAATGTACATTACATAGTGAAAGAAAAAATAGAGTGGATGGGAATCAATAGATTTCTCAACTCTCAAGTGACCCAATAATTTAGAAACAATTATAGACACTGACAAAATTAGATAGAATCCAAGAGAAATCAATTTTTTATATTCTCAACTTTCCATACTGAGCATTAAAAGTATACATAAAATGGTCTCCTACTTCCAAAATAAAGAAAGTGTATAGGGGAAGGTTAGAATGATCACCTGGTTAGGAGAGACATAAAAAGGATTTTCATATAATGTCTAACCAGTAAAAATGCCACTAAAATTTTTAATCAAATTCAAGAAAAATCTCTGACCAACCCGTGAATAAAAGACACTTGATTTGATGCATATGGGTTTACATTTCAACAACACAATAAAATAAAAGAAAAAAAAATTTGCATTTTAAAGTTATTAGATATATTTGTTATTGGTGATATACTTAAGAGAATAGTATGCAACCAAAAAAATAGCAGGAGAAGTTTTTTAAGGGATAATGAATAATAAGAAACCAGCCTCAATGAGAGTCATTTTTTCCAAACCATCTCTATCAATTTTCTCAGTTCCATGGTGTTTTAATTGTAATACAAATCAAAGAACACATGAAAGATAAAATATAACAATAAACTATAGTGAAACCAATTAAATTAGTCTTGGTACAAAAATGAAACAGAGCTAATCAACCCTCCAGATAGGACTAACTCAGTGAAACAACTTTGTAGGCTTTGTTGACATGTCATATGTTTGTTGCATATGTGTGAACACATTTAATTCTACCCATATTTTACAGAATAAAAATATATAAAAGATTTAGGTAATAGTAAAAACCAAGATATTAGCATAACTACATAAGTACAGTGTCACAACAAATTGCGAGTTTAATTTAGATTGGGCCAGGAAAAATAAACTATGGATCAAACCAAGTGAATTTTGGGGTTGACCAACATCAACTCAATTAATGCAAGTTTAGCTCATGATTAATCACAAGTCAAACTCTGCTCTCTAATTTATACCCCTTTTTTCCCTGATTCGAGTTTTTGTAATTGTGTATTTATTTATACTTTTGCATACATATTTCTTTATATTTTGTACTAAACAAATTTCTTGAGACTTTTCCAAATGTTTCCCAATCCAATTCAAATATTTGGTCTTTCTGTCTAGCTAATTATTTCCCAATTTTGACCCTGATAACTTTGATAAGCACACATAAATTTCAAACTAGTCATTCTTCATTTAACATTCAGAAAATTCATAGTTCATGATTCTGAACAATTGGAAGGTAAAACAACTATCCAATTTACAAACTAGTAAATACCATCTTCATAACATACATGTTTGCATTTTTTTCCATAAGCATAGCACGAATACTACCTTCTGTATCAAATTTTAAGTGAAGGAAGGATTCAAACCATTGTAACACCTCTTTGAAAGTTTCAGCTATAATATTTTCTAAATATAAAAGTTAATCATACATATCCAAACACTAAACAACTGCAATTATACATATTCCAATAAGAAATAATACATAGCACAATATTTCCATTAGATATCTCAGTGCATATACAATTATTTTGCAAATTACAATACTAACCTCATAATTGTGAAACGAGATGTGATTGTCTACAGTAGAAAAAGTGAATACATGATCAAAAAATGGTTTTGTTTTCCTCTTATCCTTTGGCATACAAAATATATGCATAGTTATAATGTAGATGTGAGCTTTGAAAATTGACCACAAATGTTGAAGCCATAGTCAACATTGCAAGAACTGGTAGTATATATCGAAGGCAATGAAATTCATCAAACAAACTTTTAAAGGGGAATATTTTTAGTAATTAATCCTATAGATTTTTAATATTAGGCAGATAAGTTGGTCACTCCATCCCCAATACAAAAAGAAAGATGAAACTCACATCTATCTCCATTGTACCTTGTTAGTAAAAAAATTAAATCTTTCAGATTATCTATCTACCTATTCAAGGGTTTGTCTTTTGAATGGCATAGTCAAAATGATGCATGGTTCTTATTGCACTCACCGATCACAACAACCTCTAGTGACAAATTTCTTCCAAGGAACTCCTTAGTACCCTTAACCTCTTTTACGGTTTAGGTTTTTTAATGGTTGACATTTTTAAAACTTATTCTGAAACCTTACATCTAGAATATGTCGATGACAATTCACATTTCAAAGTTTTAGCAACAAAGAATCAATAAATTCAAACTTATGATAACCTAATTGAGTCATATTCTCCTTCAACAACTACCAATGAGGTTGTAAATCAAAATTTGATGAAAATGTGAGAATATGCCATGACCCTTTGAGGTGGTTCCCAGTTAGCTTGAGCTCTTCCATTGTGTGGACTATATAATAAAGTGAAAATGTCATAAGCTTAAATGTTGGAATTGGCATAGACTAAAAATATCTATGCATCAAAAGATAACAAATTCTTCACCTGGAAATATGAGACAACAATAATAACCTTGAATGGTTTTAGCAGTTCACAAAAGACAATCATCTTTGCAGCATGTCAAAGCTTATGGCAAATGAAAAATGGAATTTTCATCTTTTCATGATTGATAAATGATGTTGAATTGATAGAAATTGTTGCATCATTCAATTACATATAGAAAATCAACAACTGAATATTGATTTGGGCACTCACTACTTAACCACTTAGATGATGATTGAACTTACCAGTGTTAACTAGGAATTTAATTAAAGGTCCACTCAACCACTTTGCCATCCATAAATAGAGATCTTTTGTAATTTTTTCTTCTTTCCATTCTCAATGAAAATAAAGTGATATTCAATTAGTTGGTCAGCAATCTACCATTAAAAGTGACAATTCCATCATTTTTCATCAAATGTATCCATGCAACCTTTTATTGCTTGCCTTGACAAAGAAACTCTTGCATTATTATATAAGAGAGCATGTTGCATGTGCCATAGAAAATATGAATTGCAAGATATTATGAGTACTATAGAAAAAAATAGAGCTAATATCACTACAAATGTATAATGAAGCAGAAGTGGTGGACACCATAAAAAACATGTAGAGTTGAGCTATGAACTTCTTTAATTGCTTCACTCTTCTAGCATAGGTCAACAAAATCCTTGTAAACAATTCTTTCGTTCTGAGCCCAACTTGCAAGGGCTTGATTGGATGGATAAACAAGAGCCACATAGTGATTGTGGAATGGATCTGCATGTAACATTATTTGTCCAAATAATGGCACACTACCAGAGCTACTTCCACCTGTACAAAGGAAACATCTTGGGATGTGGCAGCTGAAAAAATATTGAACTACTTACAGAGTTGAAATATTTTGGTAAGAATCGTCAATACCTTTCCCAAAAATATATATTCGCCATATTGAAGCTTAATTATGTTCTTTTTATAGTCAATAATCTCAAGGCATCCATGAGAATGAAATCTCCCCATGTCACCATTATAGAACCATTGCATTCGTCTCGTCCAACTTCTCCAGTAGAAAATAATGTAGGAGTATAAACCATCGATATAATTATAACTATTTTAAAATAAGTTAAGCCCCAATGTTCAATAAACTTGCAAGCCCTCATCAATTTTCTCTTTCTTCTTGAAATAGCTGAGAGTTACATGGGGACCACCAATAACTATCTCTCCTCTTGACATTAGTGAATTTGACGCCAAATACCCTCCTCCTTCCCAATAAATCAGTTGCAAATGTAAACAAGACTATTCATCACAAAATCAACTTAGAATAATATATGGTTCTAAGATAATTGGAACCCTCATAAGAAAGTCAATTTTAAGACAACTATGAGCTTCATAAAGAAAAAGGAACAAGAAAAATAAGCAAGAAAAGTTAGAAGCAATGTATTATGAATAAGATATTGTACCCTTATGGGACCTAGAAATGGCCCTCTTTCTATAAGGCTATTTGATTAGACTATTTCAATTTTGATTATATTGTTTAATTAACATATTTTCCTAATAGAGCAAAAAAAGGATAATCGATTCTATTAACAAGTGCCATATAGTGATTATTACTATAACACAAACTAATTTATATAACTTAATAACATAAAAGTTAAGTTATGGATAAATTAGTTATGGAATAAGATGTATTATTATTCAATTGAAACATCTAAATATGAAGTTATATAATGATATAATATGTAATGGCAAAATATGACTACCTATTTATGTCACTTATTTGAATTACCTATTTTCTTTAGGATGATAAGACAATTAAAGTAAAACCAATAAATGTTTAACTATTATTAAAGATGAAAGAAAGGACGAGTAATATTATTTAGGTAATGGAGACACATAATTCTAATATCCATCTAAATTTAGATCATTCAAAATGAAGTTGTTATAAAATAATCCAAAGGACTAGGGATTTCTATCTCAAATGTTTGCGACGAGAACCTACAAAAAAAAATGCCTGCAAAACTATAGGCACAAAAACCTACAAATGTATTTTACAAGAAGGTAAATTAAATAATCAAATCATACATATTAAACACATGACTGCAAACCTATAGGCACAAACACCTATAAATGGATTTTACAACAAGGAAAATGAAATAATGAAATCATACATATTAAACACATGACGATCTGCATCAATGATGTATAGATTCATTAATATTGGTACATATATTCCTCTGATATCACAAAAAAATAATAAAGTCTTTCAAACAATAGTGTAACAATTAAAACAGTTGAATCAATTTGTGCTAAATCCACACAGGAAAAACAATAATGACGCAGTGCATGTGTTGTTTATTATGCTTTTCCTTGAGAATTGTTATGATGGATGTTGAGGGGTCATTTCCTTCCCTTAGACCCTGCTATTAGAAAATGGAAATGGTTTATATTTTTCAAAATAGACTTAATGATTTCCTTTTTACTTGTTGTAAAGTTGCAATGAGGAGAAAGGTTCTCTCGCCAAGTTACCATGCTCATGGAATTTGAAAAAGTGAAAAAGCACATGTTCATTCTTAAAAAGTTATTCAACATTTTGCAAAATTGATGTGATTGATTATGAAATAACCAGAGATAGATTCATGTAAATAAGAATATACACAAACTTTTGTGACTCCCAAGATCTCTACAAAGTGGACAATCTCGTTCAATAGTGTGTGCTTCCCCTTTGCAATTCCTTCATAAACAGGTATGTTTCCACATTTTTATGTTTGTATGTTCTCATCGCTAGATTACCTACATTACAATTGGAATTCATAAGCTTTTTCAAATGAAACATCTGAGACATAATTGTATTTCAAGGATAATTTCAATTACAAGACATGCATTCAAGCTTCCCAACAAATGTTTTTGAGTAGTCCAGCTATTTTCCCTTGTCCCAACCACCAAAAAAATAGTTAAAATCCCTAGAAACATATTTTGTGCTTTCAATTATGACAATCCCTCTAAATTTTGAATTTTATAAAATTTATAGACTAGATGTCACATTGGAGATTGCATACAATGATGTCAGCTATGACGTGAGGCTATCAAATTGGATTGAGTACCTGGATGGGACCTATTGAATATAGATCCCATTTTTCAAATCACCCATTGAAAAAATAACATCCAAATTAGAAAGACATGCCAAATCCTATAACTTCCCTTGTTGGTTTTGCAGATAATGAGAGATCACGATACTTGTTATTCAAATGTGCATGTGGCTAGGTGGGGAACTAGGCTAAACCCAACTTGTTTAAAACCAAACGAAAAAATTACAAAATGCAGTGAGATCCTAGGGGTTATTTTTGGTCTCTCTCTGTTGCTGACTTTGGTTATTCCCCTTCCTGCTTTCCTGTCATACATATGCAAATAAAGAGTTCATTTAGAGGACAAAGGAAGTATAAAATTTGATAAAAGTATTATTCCAATTCATAGCAATGTATGGAAGAGATTACCATATCCAGACCATATATTATATATTGTTTGCACATTATTTCCTGATCCTTAAGAAATCTGTAGTAACAAGATATTGTGGTAGCACTCTTTGAATGCTATATGCAATAGCCTAACAATGATATGAGTTTTGAGTTTCATAGAAGTAAAACGTGTAAAAGTTCTCAACATTTCATAAGTTGATCATTGAACACTTTCTGTGTATTCGATACCAAAGTCGGATGTTAATTTACCTAGGAAGTCAATTTGGTCCAGGCTAAATCCAAGGGATAGGTAAACAGAACTGATGTTCCTCCTGTAACTAATCCAGCTAGCAGATCCACAGCAGGACCTATTCCCATGGCAGGGCGGTTATTTAAAATCCAATAATGGTATTTTCATATGTCATAAAATGCAATTCTACATAAGGTACAATTATAAGGACACTCGCTACATTTCCTAAGTAAAGGTAAATAAAAATTAGAGATTCAGAATATGCCACAAAAGTACAAATAAGAAGGAAATTATTCTGATAGATTAAAATAATATTTACAAATATGCAGATATAAACCTTGTCACCAGCTGACACATTACTTGTAAAATCCAAGTATTCCTTCATTTTGCAAGATCTACCTATGGATCTCCACACTCCCAGGGACCGAAAATATCCATGCCTTATTTAAATAGACAGATTACTAATTTTGGTCTTTTTGAAGCCTTGGTATCAAACATTTCAATTTTTCTTTGTATCACTGTATGGTGTAGCCACAACTGCCTTTTAATACATATGATAACCATTTCAACTAAAAAAATACAAGTCAAAATAAATAGTCCATGATTCATGTTTGGATCTCTCAAAGGAATATCAACTCCAATGGTTTGTATTCCTGATAAGTCGTTAGGAGTGGAGGTTGGATCCACACATAATCACCACACTGTATGACGTAGCCACAACCTCCTTTTAATACATATGATAACCATTTCAACTAAAAAAAATACAAGTCAAGATAAATGGTCCATGATTCATGTTTGGATTTCTCAAAGGAATATCAACTCCAATAGTTTGCATTCCTGATAAGTTGTTGGAAGTGGAGTTTGGATCCACACATAATCGCCACATGGTGCCTTCATATCCAGTGCTTAAGTTGATTTGGGCTGCAAGGATTGAGAACAAATTTTTATTTGGGAACTGATGCGGGTCAACATGGATTCAAGGTCTGAATCCCTAATTCATGTTTGCTACAGAAAGATTATATATAAATAAAACTGTCAACCAACACTGTGTTGGAAGTTTGACAACGAATTATGTAAATTTGGGTAAAAATGTAACTAGTTATTTTTATACCAAAATAGCAGTTATGTAACAGAGGAGGCTTGTATAAAACTAGTGAATGCCCAAAAAATGTAATCATGGAGAATCATTGTTGAATTAATAGAGATTCCAATCCCTTACCCCGTGGATGTTTCCTTGACACCCGATCAAGGTTTATCACGTAAACCGTGTTTATTTGTGTGTTTGGTTTCAATTTTCCAGTTAGTTATGAACCTTTCTTGGTCAATGTATAACTGAACGTTTATTATCTTTCTTCATTTCCCCTATTCGAACTACAAATGGTATCAGAGAAACGTATTTGAATATGAGTGAGCAATCTACCTATAGAGAAAAAAAAAGGCAACCTGCATTGGATTAGAGCGTGAATCTGCCTGGAGTGTGAATTTGCCTGAGCGTGAATCCCTGCATTGGATCAGAGCGTGAATTTGCCTGGAGCGTGAATCTGCATGAGTGTGAATCCCTGTATTGTATTAGAGCATGAATCTGCGTGGAGCGTGAATCTGCCTGAGCATGAATCCCTGCATTGGATTAGAGCTTGAATCTTCCTGGGAAAAAGAATAAAGTGTTGGGTCAGAGCGTGAGCATGATAGAGCGGGACAACACGCAGATTATTTTTCTTTCTTCTCTGTGGTGACTACGTGAGGAGGAGCCATCTGCATGCGGAGGTTAGAGAATGAAGAGTCTGGCAGAGTCTGGTGTTTACTGCAGTGTGAGGAGGAAGGCCACTGCATGAGCAGAGTGTGAAGAGTCTAGCGGAGTCTGGCGTTGACTACATCATGAGGAGGAAGGCCACTGGATGAGCAGAGCATCTGCAACTCGAGGAGGAAGCCATGGACCTGTTGCCTCTGCCATAAGCCATCTACTGCAAGGATGCTGAAGTATTACCGGTATATTTGAATCCCGGTATTTGAAAAAAAAATCAAAGTTTCCAAAAATTATTTTTTTTGGTTGGGGCAAAAAAAAAATCAGTGGATTTTTTGTTTTTCAGCATAAATTTTTTTAAGAAAAACAACAACAACAGATTGAAATAAAAAATAAATCAGGTTGGATTTATTCAATTTGGAGGAAAGAAAATCAAGAAAATCAAAATTGAAGGAAAGCAAATAAAGGGTTTGAAAATAAAAGGAAGGGTTTGAAGATAAAAATCTGCTGAAGGGTTGTTTAAATAAAGGGTTTGAAAATAAAAATCTGTGGGGGAATTATTTTTTTTATACAAAAAGTTTTTTGAAGAAAAATATAAGCCCTAGTTGAAAGACTAAAGATTGAAACCCTAGAAAAATGGCCAAGATGTCGAATGCAAAATTCGAGGTGGAGAAATTCACCGGAAAGAGCAATTTTGCTCTTTGGAAACTGAAGGTTAGGGATCTACTTGTGCAACAAGGGTTGCACAAGGCATTGGATGGGGCAACTAAGAAACCTTCAACCATGACTACTTCAGACTGGGAGGACTTGGATGCCCGAGCTCTTAGTACCATCCGATTATGCCTAGTGGATGAAGTTCTCTTCAATATTGTTGAAGAGACTACAGCTTCAGGGTTATGCAAAAAATTGGAAAAACTCTATATGACAAACTCATTAACCAATAAAACTTATCTGAAAAGACAGTTGTACAGTATTTGAACGAAAGAGGGTTCAAAAGTTGCAAAACATTTGAATTTTTTTAATACACTTATATGCCAATTAACAGATATGGAAGTTAAAATTCAGGAAGAAGATAAAGCCATAACCTTGCTGTGTTCTCTGCCTGAATCATGGGATCACTTCGTAACTTCAATCAACGTGAGCACTACTGATTCTTTGAAATTTGAATCAGTTGTGGGAGCTCTCTTGTCTGAAGAATTACGAAGGAAATCTAGAACTAAAACAGTTGCGTCAGAAGCCATGGTAGCTAGAGGATGCTCAAAGGAAAGAGGAGAAAAACCAAGGGGGGTCTTCTAGATCTAAATCGAAGGGAAAGAAGTGTAAGGAAAAATGTTGGCACTGCAATACAATTGGACACTTGAAGAAAGACTGTTGGAAACGAAAAGAATTTGATAACCCAAAGAAGGAAGCGAATCAAGTCGATTCAGGTATGATAGATGAACTTTTATCCGTTGAAGAATTATGTATGATAGATGAAACTTCACCTGAATGTGATGTCTCTCAGGGTTTAGAATCTGGTGCTTCTCATCACATGTGCCCACATAGAAATTGGTTTACTTCATATGAAAATGTAAATGGTAGTTATGTGTTTATGGGTAATAATGTGTCATGTCAGAGTGTTGGGATGGAAATATCAGGATTAAGATGTATGATAACACAATTAGAACATTAACTAGTGTTATACATGTACCTGATTTGAAGAAAAAATTGATTTCTTTGGGAGTGTTGGATTTAGATGGTTATAAGTTTACAGGTTAAGATGGCGTCTTGAAAGTCTTTAAAGGAGCCCTAGTGGTTATGAAGGAAAAAAAGGTCGGAAATCTTTACAGGTTAAAAGGAAGTACTCAAGTCAGTGAAGCAATGGTTGCATTAGAAAAGGAAGAAGCAAGTACTCGTCTATGGCATCATCGATTAGGTCATATGAGCGAGAAAGATCTTCAGATACTAATGAAACGTAAATCTCTTCTCGATATGAAATCCTTGAAGTTAGATTTCTATAAACATTGTGTGTATGGAAAACAGTGTAAACAGAGATTTAAAGTTGGAAATCATAATAGTAAAGATATTTTAGACTATATTCATTCTGATCTGTGGAGGCCATCCCCTATTGTATCATCTGGAGGTGCTCTATATTTTTTGACGTTTATTGATGATTTCTCCCGTAAATTTTGGGTCTTTATGCTAAAAAAGAATGCTGATGTATTCAATGTCTTTAAACAATTTAAAAAATGGTAGAGAAAAGAACAGGAAAATCTATTAAATGTTTAAGAATTGACAATGGTGGTGAGTTCACTTCAATTGAATTTGAACAATAGTGTAAGGATGAGGGAGTTATTAGACACAAAAATGTTGTTTGTACTCCTCAGCAAAATGGTGTTGCTGAGCGTATGAATCGAACTCTTATGGAAAGAGCAAGAGGCATGATCAGCAATGCTAACTTGAAAAAGGAGTTGTGGGCAGAAGTAGTATCTACTGCTTGATATTTAGTTAATAGATCACCTTCAGTAGCAATTAATTGTAAAATTCCTGAAGAAGTTGGACAGGTCAGTCTTGTGATTATTCACATTTGAGGATATTTGGCTATGATGCTTATTCTCTTATTCCTAAAAATCAACATTCAAAATTAGATCCAAAATCGAAGTGTTATGTCTTTGTTGGGTATGACTATGCAATGGAAGGATACAGGTTGTGGGACCCTACATTGCGGAAGATAGTCATTATTCGAGATGTAACATTTGATGATTCTTCTCTTTTAAAATCAAATGTTTAAAGAATTGAACAGGAACAGGTATCGCCAAATCAACAAATTCAGTTGGAGGCTAGACCTTTTGATGACAGTCAAAAGGAAGGAGAGACTTCTCGAGAAAAAGGTGTTGAAGACACAAAGGAAGCCATTGAATCTTCTAAACCAGTTCAGCAACCAGTCGCTCTAAGAAGGTCTACAAGGGAAAGAAAAACTCCCAAAAGGTATGAAGATTCTACTTCATCTTTTGCTTTGATCACTGAAGATGGGGAACCTTCTTCTTATCAGGAAGCAATAGATGATACAGATAGCAAAAAATGGAAAATGACTATGGAAGAAGAAATGGATTCCTTAGCCAAGAACAATACCTGGGATATTGTAGAGCTTCCTGAAGGGAGAAGTGTTGTTGGATGCAAGTGGGTCTTCAAACTAAAATAGAAAGTTGATGGAAGTATCGAAAGGTATAAGGCGAGACTGGTAGCAAAAGGGTATTCTTAGGTTGAAGGTATAGACTTTCATGAGATTTTTTCTCCAGTTGTAAAAGTTGTTTCTATTCATACTGTGTTGGCACTAACTACAATACTTAATCTTGAGTTAGAACAGTTAGATTTTAAAACAACTTTTCTACATGGTGATTTGAATGAAGAGATATATATGGAACAACCAGAAGGTTTTGTACAAGGTTGCAGTAGAAGATTAGTTTGCAAGCTCAGGAAATCATTGTATGGTCTGAAGCAGTCACCCAGATAATGGTACAAGAAGTTTGATTCCTTCATGGTGAGCCAGAACTTTATAAGAAGTGAGTATGATCATTGTGTATACTTCAAAAGTTTCAATGGCATATTCATTATCTTAGCTTTGTATGTTGACGATATGCTTATTGCAAGAAAAAGCATAGAAGAGATCAACAAGTTAAAGGCTCAGCTCTCTAGGACATTTGATATGAAGGATCTTGGAATAGGAAAATCTATCTTGGGCATGGAGATACATAGAGACAGGAAAAATGGTAAGCTTTGGTTATCACAGCAGAAGTATGTGGAGAAAGTACTTGAAAAGTTCTCTATGAACAATGTGAACCCTGTTAATGTTCCACTAGCTTCCCATTTTACGATTTCTTCGGTTTTGTGTCCTAGAACTGATGAAGAAAAGCAATATATGTCTCGTGTACCATATGCAAATGTTGTAGGCAACTTAATGTATGTGATGGTATCTACAAGACTTGACATTTCACATGCAGTTGGAATTTCCAGCAGGTTCATGGCAAATCCAGGTGAAGAACATTGGCGAGCGGTGAAATGGGTGCTTCCATATCTAAGAGGCATAAGTGACCATTGCATCATCTTTAGTGGTGGTGAAGGATCAGTGTGCGGATATGTAGATGTTGATTATGCAGGTGATTTGGACAAAAGAAGATCTACTACAGGTTATGTCTTTACTCTTGCAGGTGGAGCAATTAGTTGGATGTCAAAGCTTTAAGAAACAATTGCATTGTCCACTACCGAAGCAGAATATATAGCTGCTTCAGATGCTAGTAAAGAAGCAATCTGTTTAAAGGGTTTGCTTGATGAGACTGGAAGGAAGTAGGAGAAAGTGAATGTATTTTGTGATAGTCAAAGTGCTATTCACTTGGCTACAAATCCTGCTTATCACAGCAAAACCAAGCACATTGATGTAAAGTATCATTTTCTGACATGTGATCGATGGCAGAAAAGTAGCTCTTCAAAAGGTCCATACACTGGAAAATGCTGCAGACATATTCACCAAGCCAGTTATAGTAGAGAAGCTGTGATGGTGTTTAGCTTCTCTTGGCTTGCAGAAAAGATGATAAATGGGCATGGGCAAGGGATTAGGAAAATTGTTGTCAAGGCAGAGTTTGGTGGAAGTTTGACAACGAATTATGTAAATTTGGGTAAAAATGTAACTAGTTAGTTTTATACAGAAATAGCAATTATGTAACGGAGGAGGCTTGTATAAAACTAGTGAATGCCCGAGAAATGTAATCATGGAGAATCATTGTTGAATTAATAAAGATTCCAATCCCTTGCCCTGTGGATGTTTCCCTGTCAAGGTTTTACCATGTAAATCCTGTGTGTTTATTTGTGTGTTTGGTTTCAGTTTTCCAGTTAGTTTTGAATCTTTCTTGGTCAATGTATAACTGAATGTTTATTATCTTTCTTCATTTCCCCTATTCGAACTACACACTGTAAACTAATAAATAACATCGAAGGTGTGTTGTCTAAAGGAGGATTCTATAGAATTCACATTGCCAACCATCATTTGAAGCATTTCAAAGAATGTATATGAATGAAATAAGGCTTGTGTTGTGTAGCGTCATTATGACATTTGTATTGCTTAAATTTATGTTGTGTGTAAATAACTGATTTTCTTCAGAATTTTTGTGCACTGACTATTGCGGCCTATATATGCACCATTAAACAAGCCACAACAAATACAAAGAACAAAAGGTTTTTGTGTTTACACAGTTGTTGTGTAAACATGTAACCATACAAAAAAATTCATGATATGATCAGTATGTGAGAGTGCACACTCTCAGAGGTGCTATTCTAACAATCTCATGGCCTTGTCATCATAGACAAGTCTGTTCACAATATAGTATACGATTGAAGAAAGGTACAAGATGGCCACATATCATAGATATGGAATAGCATGTCCATATATATTTCCCTCATTATAGGTAGAAGTTCGAACACTTCCACCGAAACAAAATGTTCAATAGTTTCAACATATCAAATCTTTCCTAGTCTCCTCCCCTACAATATGAAACACTACTCCCATTTGTCCCATAGTCCAATGATTGTATTCATCACTGACCAGGGACAAAATATATGTTCTTGTATCATAAGCCAAATAGACAAAACCCCATGACAGGAAAACTAAAAATATTGGATAGCCTATAAAATAGTCTTGACAAACTCAGGAAGATGCAAAAATGTTGCAAATTAACATAAATAAGCAACATCTCTATTTTTTTAGCTACAACAAGATTTATAGATATATTTCTGTCGAGAAAGAACATACGAGACATGAATATAGTTAAAATAAAATACTCTAGATAGTGGAACACATTTTTTCGTGATTCTCTATGCTATTTAATTCTAGACTTGAATCCCAGAGGCTAGGTCATATGCAGTGCAAGAACATTATCGGGATATATGGAAACCTAAAATGGCAAAGATGAAGGTTCAAGAAGCTTCATGCTATTTTTTAACTTAATTAATGGGAATATATGGAAGTCCATGCTAAACTTAATTAATTTTGAATGCACTAATAGAAACTCAACTCAGGTAATCTTAGTAACATATATTTTTGAATCCAATTTTTTAAGTCACATATCAGCCTCTCAAAATCTAGTTCTCAATCGTAAACGTATAAAATTTAAAAGAATAAAAAATGGGGGACTTTTAGCAATAAGGATCAAAATTAATTGAAAAAATTGTTCACGAAAAAAATTTAATATAATTTTCTCTTAATATGTAAAGATGGATCATAAATAATTATAATTCAAGTTTGATCTCAACTTTAGATCATTGTTGAACAATTATGCCTCTTCTTTTTACCCTCTTCAATAGTCACAAAATATACATCAGGAAGTAGTTTGATCAAACACTGCTACAACCACATATTTTTGAAGAGCCACTGGTACTGCATATTGTTGTGGTGTTAATCTTGCTTTAGAAAGAACTCGTCAAAATTTACAATATTTTATAAAAAGTTAATATCATTTTCATCTACTAAAAAACCCACTGATTTGAACTTTTTTTTAAACAATTGACATAAAACTAGGAGTAGAATATACCCGAAGACTGACCAGGGTTTTGTGCTGATGTCACACCCCTATACTTTGATGAAGCATTTATTTTTGGTACCAATCTTGCATTGCTATACTGAACAATATGTGGACCCCACATATATCTTGGTGAGGCAGGATAGCTAGATGCACTGTGTGTTACTTGTGCATAAGCATACACAGTTGTTGTTGGACCAACATATAGTTGTGGAAACTAGGGAGCTTCATATGGATTGTAATATCCCTGCAACAAAGCAGGTAGACATAGACCTATAAGATAGGAACAAGTGAATTTAGATAAGGAATATTCTCTCCCGCCCCTTATTACAACCTAAAAGTTGGCATATAAAATATGGCTTTTAGTGTATAGTGTCTCTGTTTGATTGAAAAGGGAATAATGACCTCCAAATATGTAAAATCTAAAATGAACTCGTTAGTATTGAATGCATAATGTAAACCAAAATCATAAATAATAAAAGACAAAGGTACATTCACAAAAACACAAAGCGGTTCTTATTATTGATAATACCAGTGCAAAATTGAAATCTAAAGGATATGTTAGAAACCTGCAAATACACACTATTATGAGAATATATATATGTGTGTGTGTGTGTGTATGTGTTCATATCTATATATATATATAATCACGTATATACATATATATAATCACGTTAGGTAAGAAATTAATCTCATTGAAAATCTTCTTATGAGGATTGTCATTCCACAAGCTATCATATCCAAAACAATATAACATGAATACACTATATTTTATGCTTTTCTGAATATCATCTTCGCTATAAGGTTTCCATGGGCCCCCTTGAGTAACCCATTGATTCCTAAACCTTGTAGCTCTCGGTCCTCAATTTTTCTCGTTTATGACATCAAGATTTTCATGATTGTTCACCATTGCATCATTACCTCACCCTCTTGGTCTCCCCTCGTCAAAAACATTCTAACTCCATTAATTTCCTTCAGATTCAAACCCATGTGCCCCAAAAGCAATAACTTAACCACCAACTGTATTTTTGTGAGGATAGAGTATGTTAGATGGGAACCTTTGTTCATGAAGAAGCTTACACCTGAAATATTCCTAAATATATCAAAACACAAAGAAAAAAATGATAAATAGAAATTGTGAGTAGCATACCGTTATAGGAGTTAAAGGCTACATATTTTTCCCAAGTGGACTAAGAGATGTAGTTTGTGAAACCAATGATGACAATGGATTACTTTTGGGAGGCCTATATTGACAATCTGAAACTACTAGCCCATTAAGCAAAGAATAAACAATCATGATACCATCGTGGTTTGCAGGAAAATTATCCCTACCATATCCACCATTATATTGAAATAAAGGCATTGGATAGCTAGGCCTTGGACATAAGGGAACACCATTAGTGTTCCAATTATTAACATTTCCATTTGTGTTGTCTATTCATGCTTGATTGGAAGTTGTGGATGTTAACACTTCCCCGGGGCGGGGTGGGGTGGGGCGGGGGGGGGGGGGGGGGAGGACGAACATACTGTGCATTTTCTCTAGAGCGTATTCGAAAGTATGAGGCAGTAACTACTGTGAAAAAGTAGTATTTTAATAAGAGAATGAAAATTATCCCTCATTAAAACCCTACGAATAGTATTCATCCAATCATTTTGACCAAGGAGTTACTGTAACATGACATAGCAGAGGAGTGGGGAAATCCAAAAGAATACAACCCAATTGTTGAAGTGGATATGTTTATGGGTTCAAATTGTGGCATTAACATAGATAGAATTTTTTTTGAGAAGCCCATGGCTACGTTTAGACCATCGACAACACTTGATGTCAAAAACATGGTACATAATGATATATCTTTCTATGGTTTGATAGATGAATAATATGGCACAAATGTGATTTTCTGTGGTGATGTAGACCCCATTGTTTTACATGAAAAAATAACAAGCTTGGAGGATAAGAACTATGTTCCTAACTTCTTTGAAAATGAAGGGCATACCAACACATCCATTAATGAAGAGTGTAATGTAGGTTTGGACATCCTCAATCTGGAAGATGAAGAATGTATGCCAGAACATCCACAACGACAGACACAGAATTTTGTTATGCTAAGAAGACAATCAACGAACAAAGACGAATGTCATGGTTTCCTCAATATCCTTGAAGTTGATTTTGATGATTTCAAATGGTATTCAGAAGCTAGGAAATTAAATGTTGATCCTTGTGATCCTTCCAGTGAGGAAGACATTAATGTATGAGTCAATAGTCAGATCTTACATTGTACATTTGATGACCCTTCTATGTATGATTATGAAGATCGTTGCAATGAGGAAGAGTATCTGGACAACCTGTACTTAACTTGCATGCTTCAGTTGATGGAGAGGAATTTAGGCATAGAATTGTAATCTAATATTGGTATTTACCATCAAAATTGACTACAACAACTACTATACGGTAATACTCAAATTTGAACAATTTCCCAACAAGCCAAATACTACAATACATAAGCCAAGTAGCAGGTTTTCTGATATGTTTGACAAGCTATTGGTGTTATCAGAAGGATAACCTATTTTCTCAAGTGAAGCAAGAGATGCTATGGGATATTTTGATAGTTAAAAAAAATATATTTGTTAAAAAACTTGCATGAAATCATTCTAACAAAGCTCACCCAGGCTAAATCTAAAGCCACAAAATAAAACCTATAAATAGGAAAGTGATTATTGAATTTAGGCTTCGGTGATCCATATCAAATTTTGAGAAGATTCTTCGGCGAAAATCACATAGAGATACTTTTGTCGACGCGTTTCGAACCAACCATTGTGGTTCATCATTAGGACAAGTTGAGTGAGCAGATCTCACATTGCACATTAAATAGTCCCTTACATTTCCATGTAGAGCATCCACCAAGGGATCACATCATTACTAACTTTAAAGCATAAGAAAAGAAAAGGTTTAGCTGAAACGAGGCAACATACCTGGAAAGTTAAAAAAATAGCGTGCTTAGTGACCAAAAAATTGGTCAAATTGACAAAATATGCTAGGGCCTAAATGAAAAGTAGTATATGGTTTTCACATCCTGCCTTGCAAGTGCAATTGTTATCCCAAGAAAATTAGGTTCCATTAGTAATGTTGCAAGTACTTGAAGTACTACTACAATGGGAGCCATATAAAGAAGGTTCATAGAGTTCGGATTCTTCCTGGCATTTACAATCATCAATAAACAAAAAGTAAATATCAGTCATTTGAAGTTTAGAATGTAATTTATCGTAACACTTCGAAGTATCATAATATCATACATTTCAAATACTTCTTAGGATCATCTTTGAGGCAATGGTTTATCACATCTTTCCATATTGTCTTTTTAAACTCATAATGTTGTGTTATAGAAATATGTATTTTGATCAGAAGCATGATTTTACTTTAATTATTTATTAGTAGGCAATCTTATGAACTGGCCCAATGGTAGTACCTAAAATTCAATGCTCACTCTATAAACTTATAAAGATAACTTAATTTTATCATAGCTCTCAATAGATGGTGTGCATTGTTCAAAATTCATATAGTATAAAATACTATAGTAATTTGATGATAGGCAAAAAAATTACTAATTTCTAAAGAATCCATGAACCTTCCTACTTTTAGATTTTCTTATTCCATTTTAGTTCTGGTTCTAATTTACATCTACTCTCCATAGTATCATTTTAGTTCTACTCACAATATTTCTCAAAGAAAAAGGTTTGAAGCACTCAACTATTACTTCAAGTAGTTCTTTCAATTAACACAACCATATTTATCCAAAGCCAACTTGACTGTATTTCTCTTACATTTACAATTGATCAATAGAACAACATTACAAAATCCTTGAAAATGGAACAAACCTTTTCCATGGGAAATACATTTTACGATAATTTAGAGTATCACTTCCAATCATACAAAAATTTATTCATCAAGGTTCAAATCATTATCAAGGAGAAACATAGCACTCTTGAAATTTATTTATATCAACCCATTATAGGGAAAGATCCTTTATTTTCCAAGTACAAGACTCCGTAAAGACATCTAATACACTAAAACATAGTGGGAAACTTCAATTTTAAAATTTAATTACTGGTATTTAATAAAGATAACTCAATACAACTGACTGAACCAAAGGGTTGCATATAGAGTAAAATAAAACATGTAGACAAGACTTTAGCAAGATAGCCTTCTGAAGAAATCAAAATCCCCTAAAGCACAGACTTGAGAGATCCCGCAACAGTTTCCATAATGCACATTATGAATCCATACAAATGAAAACTCATCTCACCCTTCAAAATCTAGGAAAAAAATAACCCGAATTAATGTAATGTCTTCTTAGCATTGTCAATTGCCCAAAAGCATAAGACAAAAACTAGAAAACCCAAAGAACTAATATGGGTACTTTATAAACAACTAATGTAGGTATGTCACCATGCAATATCCCTACCAATAATATATATATTTATTTTTTCAAAAAATGCATCTTATATTTCATTCATGAACAAAAGAGAGTACATCATACAATTTACATCATCAGGCCAAAAATTTAGCATGCAAATTTCTTTTCCCAACATAGCCATGAATTTCCAACCAACAACCAAAAATCACATAGCATACCCCTACTAACAATTGTGTATATAGGTATATATATAAATGATATACTCCTTGGAGTGTCAACCCACTTCTACATGTAGGTATTTCTTATCATCCAGGGGGTATCTAGCTCAATGGTAGAGCAACTTGCCAGTCACGGGCAGGTCCTAATTTTGATTCCTTGCTTGTTAAGTTTTTCTAATGGCATTGGAACTATGGTCATGCCTAGAAATTCCCTAAGCTTGTGTACATAAAGATATGTATAAATGATATACTTCTAGGAGTGTCAATCTACTCCTGAATGTAGATCTTACCTGTCATCAAGAGGGCATATAGCTCAATGGTAGAGTATCCTGCTAGCTAGGGACAGGTCATGCCTTTGATTCCTTGCTTGTTTATCTTTTTCAACATGGTATCAAAGCTATGGTTGTGCCCATGAATTCCCTATCCTCGGATATGAATGGCTTACATGGAAGCAGAGTGGGTAGTATAATTAAAGTATTAGTCCCAACCCGAACATGGACATTCTTGTCATCAAAAGTTGTGTATCTTAGTGATTAGATAAATAAAGTGGTCAAGAGCAAGGATTTGGTTCAATACCTGATCTATCTACTTTTTCAATTCTTAGACTATTTAGTTTCTCCACGTAGCATCTAGGTAATGGTTGTGACTAGGATTTCCCTATCCCAAGATCTGAAATTTCAATGTTGATTGAGGGGGAATGTTGGAGTGTCAATGCACACCTGAACATGTATGATATTCATCATCAAATGGGTATATAGTTTAGTATCAGAGAATAATGGAGCAAGGGTCAAGTCCTAGGTTTTATCCCTAAGTTGTTCTAATTTCTAATATGTTATTAAAGCCATGCTTGTAGCTAGGAATACCCTATCCCTAGGTATAAATGTTTGCTTTCAATTAATGGGGTGAAATCAACAAGAGGACATGTGGCTCAGTGGCAGAGTAGCCCTTTGGTTGGGTGCAAGTCCTAGATTGTATGGGCATATAGAATCAGTAGTAGAGAAAAACACTAGCAAGGTTCAAGTCCTAGGTTTGATTCCTAAGTTGTTATACTTTCCAATATGTTATTAAAGCCATGCTTGTAGCTAGGAATACCCTATACATAGGTATAAATGTTTGATATCAATCAACATGGGGTAACATCAATAATAAGGCATGTGGCTCAATGGTAGAGAAACCCTTCAGCTCGGTGCAAGTCCTGGATTATATGCCTAGCCTGTCCAATTTTTCAACATGGTATGAAAGCCATGGTTGTGACTAGGAATTCCTTATCCCTAGGTCTAAATTACTTATATGGATTGCTAGGGTGTTTTGAAGTATTAATCATAGTTTTAAAAACTGAAAAAGATAACCAAACCAGTACACCTATCAAACCAGTTTTTAAAATAGAACTGGAAAAATTGGACTATCAGATCTCAATGATCCTGTTTTTCAAAAAATACATGAAATAATTCATTGATAGTGTTGAACCTTACGAGGACCTCTTCTTAGCACCTAGATTTGTGTTGAGGTTGACTTGGAGAAAGGTCTTTATGCAACCATCAATATAGAAATGTACAACTATACGCACATTCAAGAAGTAGATTACGACCAACTTCCATTTAAGTGAAAAATTTGTTATAATTATGGACATTTTGCGAGGAACTGTCCCAAAAGATAGGAGGAGCAAGCTAATCCAGGACAAGAAGGTGAAAAGTGGAAAACAACCAAAAAAAGAAAAGGAAATAACAAGCAACAAACCCACAACAATCTTCAGACAGGGGAATATTCTAGTCAACCTCCTATCCCTCTCTCTCTGAAGTGGAAATCTTAGGGAAATGGGGAAGGAATAAGTAATACAGCCAATCCTGGCAGCAAATTTGGTAATGAAAACAACAGATTTGAAGTTTTATCAACTGAGGTGGAAGAAGGGGAAATCCCATCTCACGAACCCCAAATCCCCTATCTTCTTGGAAAGCTATACTCTTCTAGGCAACATCAACTCTCAACACATGTTTCCCATTATGCAGTATTAATAGAGACCAACATGGAAGGTTTATCAAATAATGAAGAGGATTTATTATCACCCAAAAAGGAAAGTGTTTTTGGAACTACAACCAGCTAGGAGAATGAAAAATAATGAGGAAGAGAAAACAAAAGAGATAGAGAGGAAGACTCGTTGCTCAAGATGAAAATCAAATAGAGAACTCCAGATTGAGAAAATTGAAAGGGAGAAAGAATTGGGACATCAATCCATCCTCCACAGCCCCCATTTAGGATAAAAATAAGAAAAGGAAGTAAAAAAGGAGTTGGGTCTGAACCCTCTAATGGGGCCTCTTCTTCTAAAATAAAATGATGATCATATTATCGTAGAATTGTAGAGGGTTAGGCTTAGAAAAACTAAAATCAGAAGTCAAATCCCTAATCTAAAAAGAAAATCCAACAATAGTACTTCTTCAGGAGACTAAATTTGAGGAATCACATATTATAGCACAACAAAATAAGATCTAAAGTTTCAGTAATATGCTAGCAATCAATGCTCGTGGTGCTTCTGGGAGTATTAGCACTTTATGGGACCCTAGCTAAGTACTCCCTCTAAACCATAAAAAATCACTCCATTAACTGCCTACTTCTTTCAAGGACCTATCTTCCAACCAGGTATTCTATCCACTTTTGAGAGAAGCAAGAGTGTTGGGCTTCATTGTCTAGCATTCGAGATTCAAAGTTTCGAACCTTTAGAATATATGGGGGAAAATTTAACACCACTATGTATGGATGGGAGAAGAAAGAAGGTTCGAGTGTAAGAGACCCCTTTCAAGAATATATGGAGGATCTAGTGAGTCATTCCAAGCCCATAGGCATTCTCCCTTTGGGATTTCACTTCACCTTGGGTAACACAAGAATAGTGGCCAACCACATCAAATCTAGAGTTGACTGATTCTCGATAGCAGATGAGTTTTTAGATGGTAACCTTAGCATTAAATATTCTATTCTTCCTTGGAGTGGATTAGATCATTGTCCTATAAATCTTGATCTGTTGGCCCCTTCAAATTTTGGTCCTATTCCCTTTCATTTCAACCCAATCTGGATTGGCCATCCTGACTTCCATGAGTTGGTCTCCTAGTTTTGGTCTGCTTCGGTGAAAGCCAGTCCTATAAAGATCTGGGAAGAGAAGCTTAGAAGATTGAAAGCTTGTAACAAACATTGGGCCACAACTTTCACTCTTTGGAAACAATAGATCCAAGCCTTGGAGCAATAAATGACTCAAATACAGTCATCTTTGGATTCTAAATCGGTCACTCTGGATGTGCTACTTCAAGAAAAAAAATCTGGGAATATCAACCTCTGCTTAGAGTAGAGGAAAAAGAATCGAGGATAAAATCTCATAGTATCTATCTATAAGTAGGTGATATAAATACTAAATTCTTCCATGGTTAGAAATCGAGAAAGAAGTAACACAATAAAGGAAATCCCAGCAAATGGGAGAAATATTACATATTTTCACCATATAAAAGAAGCAGTTATGGCTCATTTCTAATATATATACTCTTAGCATGATGGTCCAATAGAGGAAGGAGAAGATTACTTGTTAGAGCACCTTCCATAACTCATTAGAGTGGAAACGAACCAACTTCTCACAAGTATGCCCAATGAAGAGGAGATTCATAGAACTTTGTTCTCCCTCCATCTGGACAAGGCCCTAGCCTTGACGGATTTTTGCTCATTTTTATAGCACTTCTCGGAATTGATCAAAAGGGACCTTTGCAAAATGATCGGGTATTCTATGAAATAGGGGAGTATTATAGGAGGTACAAATTATTCCTTTCTCGCTCTGGTGTCAAAAGAGCATAACGCATCCTCTTTTAATTGGTTATGGCCTATATCTTTGTTCAATGTATTGTATAAACTTATATGTAAACTCTTGGCTGAGAGATTTAAAAAATTTCTTGCTTCAATTATTTCAGAAAATCAAGGCAGGTTTGTCCCTAGCAGACAAATATTTGACAATGTAATCATTGTTCAAGAAGATATCATCTGCAACTACTCTAGACAAGACAAGTATGGAAATTATATTAAATATGGCCAACACCTGTGACAGATTTAGGCACAACTTTCTCATAAAAGTGCTAAACAAAATGAATTTCGACCCAAGATATATTAACTAGATAGATATGTGCATTAGCTCCCCTTGGATTTCTCCTCTAGTCAATGGAAGAATTTCCAGATTTTTTAAAGCCTCACGGGGTTTAAGGCAAGGTTTCCCTTTATCCCCATTTTTATAGATGATAAAAAACGCAATGTTTGTATTAAGAAATAAAACCCATTGGTCAGCTCTACGAAAGAGAGTCTGAACCAGGAGATTCTAGCTCTGCAGAACACTCTACATTGTTCATCAACATTACACATTAAATAGAATACATGGTTTTAGGGAAGTTAGAACAGCTTCCTAAGAAATAGAAACTAATTCATATCATGAGGCTACGTGAACCAACTCTACCTAATCTAGGATATTCTCCATTATCTTCAACACTCCCCATTAATGGAGAATGGGTTCACATATATGCCTAACATCTCCCTAAACATTTGAAATTTTACTTTTCCAAGGGGCTTAGTGAAAATGTCCGCAACATTATCACATGTATTACAATATTCCAGATGAATTTATTTAGATTGCACTTTCTCGCTTACAAAATGGAATTGAGTATCAATATGTTCCATGTTTTTGTGAAACACCAGATTGTTGGTGAGCTTGATTGAACTTTGGTTGTCGCATTTGATTATTGTTGTGGCTCTCTGTTCTTCCCCAACATCCTGGAGAAGTCTCCACAATCAAACAACCTCGCATGTTGCTGCACACATGGCTTGATACTCTTCTTCTACTGAGGACAAGGAGACTGTGTTATGTTTCTTGCTGCTCCAAGTGATCACCCTGGATCCAAGACTAAATGCATAACCTATTATAGATCTGCGATCATCTACATTTCCTATCCAATTTGAATCTGGAAATCCTGCCAATCTAACATCAGAAGAGTCAGTGTAAATAATTCCATAATCTAGAGTACCTTGTAGATACCTCAGAACATTCTTCACTGCATTCCAATGGCTTTCAAGTGGCTTAGACATAAATTGGCTTAACACACTGACTGCATAAGACAAACCAGGTCGAGTGGTGGTTAGGTAGATTAAACTCCCAACCAGCTATCTGTAAAATGTTGCATCCGTTGCTTTTGAGCCATCCTCACATTGCAATTTGATGTTCTGTTGCAATGGTACTGGTGCAGACTTACATTGATCCATTCTAAACTTCTCTAACAAGCCTTTGACATACTTTGCTTGAGACAAAAATGTTTGACCTAAATCTCTCCAGATCTTGAGACGTAAACAATATTTGAGTTCACCGAGATGCTTCATGTCAAACCTCTATGACATCTGCTTCTTGATTTCATCAATTAGATATATATCATCACCTGTAATTATCAAATCATCTACATATGATGAAATCAGCACTATGCACCTTGTTAATCTTTCATGGTGTAAAGATTAGGGTCATTCTTACTTCTATTGTAACCAGCTTGTAGAAAAAATAAATTAATTTTCTCATACCATGACCTGGGAGCTTGTTTTAGTCCATAGAATGCTTTCTTCAACCTACAGACTAAATGTTCTTTTCCCTTCTGGACAAACCCTTTCAGCTATTCTAAATAAACCTCTTCTTTCAGTTCTCCATTCAAACATGCAGACTTTACATCTAGTTGGTGCATCATCTAATGTTTCTTGGTAGCTAAGGCAATTAACATTCTAATGGTATTCAATTTAGCTATAGGGGCGAAGGTTTCCTCATAATCTATCCGTTCTTTTTGTGTGTACCCCTTTGCAACCAACCTAGCTTTCGGTTTTTCTATAGTTCCATCTACATTGATTTTCAGTTTATATAACCATTTGAAACCTATGACCTATTTTCCTCTAGGAAGCTCTACCAATTCCCAAGTGTTGTTTCTAATTATTGAATCATATGCCTATTCCATGGCTATTTTCCATTCATTACTTTCATTTGCTTCTTTATAACTAGATGGTTCAACAACATTCATCATACTAGTTATAAATGCATTTTCCCTATATCTTGCAAGCATTTGAGCTTTTCTACCCGATCCCGTCAGTGGTGGGGTGGTGGTTTCAAACCTTATTTCTTCCTGCTGCTGCTGTTGTTGTTGCTATTGTTGTTGTTGTTGTTGTAGTTGCTACTGCTGTTATTGTTCATCCTCTGCCTTGGTTTGCTACTGATCCTGATTGTTCTCTGCATCCACTTCTTCAAAGTACAGAATGTCCCATCCATCATAGTGCTCATCAGTTTCTTCACCATCCTACTCATGGAATTTAACATCTCTACTAAAAAAGATCTTGTGAGTAGAGGGATTAAATAATTTGTATGCTTTATATGATGAACAATACCCTATAAAAGTGCATCTAATGGCTTTTGAGTCTAATTCCTTACTATCTTCCTTGGGTATGTGAGCAAATGCTTTACATCCAAATATTCTTAAGTGTTTTACTGCAGGCTTATATCCATATAAAGCTTCAAAAGGAGTTTTAAACTCAAGACTTCTTGTAGGACTCCTATTTTTTAAACAAACCGCAGTACTCACTGCTTCAGCGCAAAAACCATTTGAAAGATTCTTACCTTTAAGCATACTTCTCGCACATTCCACCAGAGTTTTGTTCTTCCTTTCTGTTACTCCATTCTACTGTGGAGTATGGGGTACTACAAACTGCTGCAAAATTCCATGATCTTTAAAATATCTGATCAGCTCATATTTCCTATATTCTCCCCCTTGATCAGAACGAAGAATTTTTATCTGTTTCCCTGTTTTTCTTTCAATCATATTTTTAAACTGCTTAAAGTATTTGAATGTATGACTCTTCTTACTTAAGAAATACATCCAAGAAAACTTCGTACAACCATCAATAAATAGTAGGAAATACACTGCACCTCCTAATGATTTTGTCTGCATGGGACCACAAAGTTTTGTGTGCACTAACTCTAGTATATCCCTCTGTTTCTTTTCTATTCTAGCAGGGAATTCTTCTCTATGCATTTTTCCTAAAGTACAAGCATCACAATCATTATGTACTTGCTTTAGCATAAGAAGATCTCTTACCATTTCTTTCCTCTGTAGTAACAGCAAATCATTATAATTGATGTCATTGAATCTCTAGTGCCAAAGCTCTTCTATAGTCAGGCTCGCTGCTGTCAATGCTTGAACTGGTGCAGGTCTCATATCCAACTTGTACAGTCCTCCTGTTCGGATTCATGTAGCAATTGTCTTCATTCCATCTAGCATATCCTTAATGTAATAGTTAGATTTTAAAAATTCAACTTTCAAATCTTGATCTATAATCATTGATATAGAAATCAAGTTCTTAGTTATGCCAAGCACATACATTACATTGTAAATTTGTTTAATATTACCATTAGGTAGAATGACAGAAACTTTCCCACATCCTTTGATTTGATGACTTCTTTCATCACCTAGGTAAATCTGTGCACCTTCGTTGATGTCTTTAAAATCCTCTAGCCAGTGCTTGTTCCCTGTCATTTGTGTTGATGCTCCTAAATCTACATACCAAATGTCTGCATCAACATTTTCATCACGATCTGACATGAACAACCTCAAATTTTGCACCTAATCACCATTCGCGAGATGACCTGCATGTCTTTTCGACTTCTGTTGTTCTTCATGATACTTCTTTTTCTTACATTCATTGGCAATATGACCCAATTTTCCACAATAAAAACATTTAGTTTCAGAGTAGTTTTTATTCGGGTGCATACCTTGGGTCAGATTTGGCCGTTTATGCGAACTTTCTCTGTTTTGCTATTGTGGACCTCCTTTCGCTTTGTAGAACTTCTTCCTTACCACCAATGCAAGATGGGCACTTTGGAGCTTCAGAGTCGATCTCCTTTGTTCTTCCTGCATCAGTATACCTTTCAGCTCTTCAAAATGCAGGATCTTCTCTCTAGCATTATCCCAGTGATGAACATCTTATAATCGCCAGTGACACCATTCATTGTAATGGTCACAAGATCTGTATCGTCCATTGTATGACCAATATCTGATAAATTTTTTTTTAGATCCTTGATCCTTGCTACAAATGGCACAACCGTTTCATTCTCCTCCATCTTCATGGACATGATCTTACTCTTGAGGAACAAAAGGCGATTTGAATTTCTGACCTCGTACAATTCCTTCAGAGTTCCCCAGATCTCCTTAGCTGACTTACCTTCTCTGATGTGTGGTATAATGCAATCTTCCATTGACATCTTTAACATTGTCCTTGCTCTGCTTTCTCGTTTCTCCCAATATGGGACCGATGCTGATCCAGCCGTGGGCCTTGGCTCATCCCTATTCACAATCGTCCAAGCACTCTGCGCTTCTAGCAGAGTTTGCATCTTAAACTTCCAATTTGCATAATTGGAACCATCAAACTTGTTATGCTCGTTCATGCATGCTTCAAATATGTTGTTATTCATCTTGGCAATTTAGAAAAAAAAAATTGACAGATAAAAAATGTTAAATTTACCCCAGATCTGTGATAGAGACAGATCACTGTTGTTCAATCTCGCAACACATGCACAGATCACCATGGCTTTCTTCTCAGCCTCCAGACAACCTCCTGTTGTCAGCTACAGCCTTGTTCTTGGCTTCCCCACTCAGCGTCTCTAACAGCTACAGCCTTGTTCTTGGCTCCCTTTGCAATTTCTTTGATTTCCATGATCGTCGCTAATATTTGCCCAATATCCAAGACTAGTCACTGATAAACACCAATTTTCTGAGGCTAGTCGTAACCGTCACTGATATTTGACCAATATTCGAGAATAGTTGCTGAAATACACCAATTTTCAGAGACTAGTCGCAATGGTCGTAGCTGTACACTGGAAACGTGCGACAATCGAAAAATGAAAAATGCGAGAAGTGTATAGTGTATCGTCGCAGATATCCACTTAAAACATGCAACGATTTCGGTTCAAATAACCACCCACTAGTCAGCGTACAGGTTCCTCAGCCCTGACGCTCTGATACCATGATAAAAATGGCAATGTTTGCATTAAGAGCTAAAACTCATTGGTCAACTCTACAAAAGAGAGTCTGAACTAGGAGAGTCTGGCTCTGTAGAATGCTCTACTTTGTTCATCAACATTACACATTAAATAGAATACATGGTTTTAGGGAAGTTAGAACAACTTCCTAAGAAATCGAAACTAATTCCTATCCTGAGGCTACATGAACCAACCCTACCTAATTCTAGGATATTCTCCATTATATTCAACATCCTGGTGGCTAAAACATTGAGTAGATGCTTGGAATATGAACACAGAAATGGAAACCTTCCTAGTCTCAGGTTTTCAACAGAGGTTAAAATCAAACCATTCACAGTTTTTTGATGACACAATTTTTCTTAGAGGATCTACAATAACAATCGAAAGGTGTTTCGAGCACGTTTTGGACTACTTCCTAATGGCTTTAGGTGGGCAACCCAAGTCAGCAAAATCGCTGATATTTACTTGGAATATTTCCACTCTTAAAAGAAATTAAATAAGGGAAGTTTTATTTTTCAATGTCATGGAGGACTAGAAAGAATTGAAATCTCTAGGTATCCCAATATGCTTAAAATCTCAGTCCCCTCAACTTTTACAAAATGTGATGTCTAAGATAAAAAATAAAATGGATTCCTGGGTGGCCAGGTGGCTTAACTTAGTTGGTCTCCTTGTTCTAACTTGATCTATGCTCACTACTATCTGTTTGTATCAGTTCTCGACCATACTCTCTCCCTAGTATGTATAGCAAACTCTAGGAAGATTTATTAGGAGAGTTTTTGGGGAAGGAAATAAACCCACCACAAAAAGCTTCATTTGGTTAATTGGGCCACTGTCTAGGCTCCTATGTCCCATGGTGGCTTGGGAATCTAGGATCCAACTTTGATGAATAAAGCCTACGGTGCCGAACTAGCTTGGAAAATGAAAACTCAACCAGATGCATGGTGGGTGATGATTCTTCATGCTAATTATGGTCAGCCCTCAGGTGATCCTCTTCAGCATTTCGGTTGTCAAAATTCTCTAGTTTGGAAGCTAATTTCCTCCTCTTGTAATTTGATTAAAGACCATGTAAGCCAGACCCTGGGTAATGGTAGGAACATCTTACTGTGGCAAGACTCCATTCTAAATAGACTCCCCTTGTAGTAAATGATGACCTCTCTACTATAAAGATGCTTTTGATGAACAAAGGATTCATCAAACTCTCTCACCTGGTCAATTGAGACTCGTCTGGCAGATGGAATGGTTGGTTTCGTGACAATATTCCCCCTAATCTCCAATGACAGGGCAGACTTTTGCAAGCCAATATGGGAGGATGTGTGCCATTGAATCAATTCATTGTAGATGAAATAAGCTGGAAATATCACATCTACACAGTCAAAATTCGGTACCAAAACCTCCTCTTCCAAGATCAAATACCTCCTAAATCTCTAAAAAGGAACTTTTACGGAAAAATAATTCAATTGTGAAGGTTAACGTTTTTTGTTGGCTTCTCACTCACAAGAAAATATTTACTGCTGAAAACTTAAGAAAAGGATGGATCGAGGGTCCTTCAAGATGTCCCTTATGTAACCTTCATGAAGAATTTATCCCTCGTACTTTCTTATCATGCTCTTATACTTGCTAGGTCTGGTCACTAGTGCTTGGCCCTATGCAAGACAGAATGTGCTAGCCCTTGGATATTTCATCTTATACTTCAAAATAGAACATTCACTACAAAGGGTCTTGGGCAAGTAAACCTTGTCTAAAATGGCTATGGAGCTCTATTCCAAAATATGTTTGTTGGAAAATATAGTTGTCCCGTAACAATTATATCTTCAAAATAAAAATATTCTCGCTAAAGCTACTGCCCTCACAACATTATCTTCGTACCTCGAATATAACAGGGGTAAGCTTAATTCTATGGATCCCAATCTAGACCATTTGGAGCTGCATTGGGTTTCCTCACTCTTGGATCCTCATATCTCTCTCCCTATCCTCCCTCGGGGAATCACCCTTTTTAGAAATACTAGAGATTATGTTTCTCTAATCAGGAATTTTCTAAATGGAAATATTCTCAAGATGATTGGATATTATGTTTTGATGGAGCTACAAAGAGGAATGTAGGATTCACAGGGTGTAGAGGGATACTTGTTCACCTTGGAGAATAATAGGGAATAAAGTATAATTGGCGCTCAGGATTGAGGAAAAACAATAAGGTTGTGTTATATGGACTCTTGTTGGGCCTTAATATCACCAAGGAACAAATCATAAACAAGCTAACTGCTAAGAAACCATATTCCTCCAAACCCCTTGTCCCACAAATCAAACACGGTTCACTGGGACATGTTTCCCATGAGTGTGCATGGCATGTCCTGGAGAGTGGGATTCAAGGGACATGCAAATGTCGACAGCTTGCCCAGCGTGTCCTAATTTCAGGACACATGTCTCATAAAAAAAAAGTGTTTTGTGCTACCAATAAATCTTGATTTGGGCTCATTTGGTACTCATTCTTGAGTGTGTCTTCTGTTATTAGTGTGTGGAAGCTTGTAGAAAAGAGTTGGGGAGAATTTTGGAGGTGGTTCAAGCAATAGGTAAGTGCATTTTGGTGCTATTTTTTTTACATTGTTGTTATATTAGTGTGCATGTGCATTTTTTCTTTGTTTTTTTACAGCATTCAAGGCTCAATCAAGGGAAGCAGGGAAGGGGCAAACGAATGGGAATAATTTCCCCATTTGTGATGCCTCTCCTATTCCAATTTCATCAGGGCTTGTAGGTCTCCCCTATATTAGAAGTGGGGCTACAACAACAACTTCAAATGTAGAGCGCAGAATGAATAGTGGAGTTGCTCGAGCCTGTCACTTTTGATGATGGTGATACTGTTGAGGGGTCATCCTCCACACTAGCAGATGCTGAGACGAAATTGGATACAGAGGAGAGCAAAGGAGAGAAGTGGTGACAATGACAATGATGTTGATTTTGATGACGATGATTGATGAGTCATGAGTCATGAGCTACCTACTACCTTGAGGCTTGTAGTTGTTATGTATTTTCTATTTATATTTTCCATTGGCATTGCTACTACCTATGTAACACATTTTAATTTTGATGAATTAATGAGAAAAATGTAGTTTCTTGTCTTTCTCTTATTGGATCATTGATGAATTTGTCACAATTTTATTTGTATGTGTAATGTTACTTTGTAAAAGTTATAAATCTTAAATTTACAGTGTAGAATCTAGATCTATGTCTGAATTTGTATCATGAATCCAGGGGTCAATGTGCCCATGTTGGACATTCGAATTTCTGTGTCCTGCGTGTCCCGTGTCCTCTTGTCAAGTGACTTAAGCTAACTGTGATTGGTGATTCTCTTTTATCAATTCAGTTCCTAACCAAAAAATCTAATCCCAGCAACAACTTTTTGAATCTTTTGCTAAGAAGGATTTTCAGAGATCTGGATCATTTCCCTCATTTATTTTCTTCGATGTGTTAAGAGCCAAAAATGCTGAATCCGATGCCCAAGCAAGCAGGGGGTGCCAACAAGAAGTTATTCAATTCGTCATCAACGATGTTATGGGATGGAAGTTTATTCCATGATTCAAGTAACTAGGTCATCACACAAAATATGGATAAAGAAGACTACAAGCTACATAAGACAAGCCTTAGTTTTTAAGGCGGTTTTCCATTTGTAGGATCCCTCCTCGTATCTGTCTCTACTAGAGATCTTACTTTGGCTTTTGGATTCTACTTGCTTTTTTCTCAATCCCTCAAAAGTGATAAAATCCTAGAGCTCCAAACTCACCATACGTAGTGTCCCTTCTAGGAAATTGCAATCTCAGCAATGGATTCTTTTCTCTGTCGGGAGAAATTTTTCTCCAAACCAGAAGGATCTCACTAGTGCCTATAATTTCAGAACTCAGTCCCTGATCCTAGCTCCAGAACCTCACTTTTCTTTTCCAGAAGCTCAAACAATGAAGAAGAAAATGGGCAAGCGAAACAAGACCAGGAAGGCTTTACGTTGTAAGTTCGCGGACTCTCAGACCAACAGTCAGATGAATGACCTGGCGGGTAGCATGGCTAGAGGAAACCATTTTCATCTCATAATTCATGAATTAAGAATACCTCTACGCCTATCCATTCTCAAAATCTTGAATGGGGTTGTTTTTTAAAGTGAAATTATTTTCTCGGCAGTTTTGCAAAATCTATACCAATAGTGGCAGAACGGGGATGCGCTCCTCTAAAGGTTTGTCTGACCAAGTCTTAGTATTTAAGGAAGGAATTAATTTGTATCTCCCAGCAGATGTGATTGCTATGGAATATTTGTAATCATCTCCCGGTTTTATGGCCATTTTACGGAAGTGGATTTAATACAGGCCCTACTTGTCTTTATTAAAAAGAAAAAATTATTGAGTACAAGGCTCTAGAGTGAGAAGTGATTAACAAGTGACGACCACCTAACTAGGTTTAATTAGGACATTTGGTTACATTAAATTTCCACCCATATCTTCGTGATAGTTACGACGTTGAGCTCTCTCAAAACACTATGGGATTGTTTTCTCACCGAATTGAAAAATTTCAGCAGAGAAATCTGTTGAGTTAATTGTTTGATCTAGAAGAATTCGGGTCAGGTTGGTAATACAACTTTCGCATTTCCGGGAAAGGATAGCTCATCCCATATGCAAATTTGTCTTCCATAGACTTTGAAAATACATCTTAGCTAAGATGGTATAGTGCATTTGTATGCAAATCAATCTGTTGAATGACATGCCCATAAGGGGTAGCCCTAGTGGTTGTGACTCAATGATAATGCCTAGCCTAAACTAATTTAAATCCTAGCTAGCATTTTTCAGCATGTTTGTGGGGTATCATATCAGTTTCCTTAGCAAGAGCACAATGTGATCCTTAGTGGAAGCAATGACTACATGTTCTAGTTATTGATTTCGCTCTTAATGCTCAGGAAAAAAAATATGTCAAATGAAAAATTATCAACATTCAAGTAGAGGATTTAACAATATGAATAATTTTTTTTGCTACTAAAGTCTTGATTTTGTTGCCTTCTTACATCTAGGGGTGCCCCAGACACCATTGACACCCAGTCCCCCAAGAGAATTAAGCTCCTCCAACTACCAAACCCTAATTAACAAACAATTCACACAGATCCACCTGCCCCTAGTTTGCAGAGTTCTCAAACACATTTTAACACAGGCAAGCCAGATAGGCCACAATCACCTATGATGGATAGGGGATACAACATAGAAAGGAAAGGTGTCATTTAGTAAACTTAAGGCATTGAGAATATTTTCTCTTCCTTACAGACTCTGATCTTTAATTCATCCAGGATGCTAAAATAGTCAAATGGGGTGGATACCAATATGACAACAATACTAGGGTTGTTAGGTATCTTTCACCCCCAAATTGAGCCTTCTCGGAGAATGTTTGGGATGTTTTAGATGCTAATAGAAAGTACATAGTCTATTGATTATGCGAGTTTGTTCATAGCCTAGACATAGTCTATATGTAAGAAATGAAAGTGACAAGATTTTTTCTCAAGACTTCACTTAATTTCATTTGATATAGTGCCAAGGCATATAGATTTGATCCTGGGAAGGGAAAAGTTCTTTAGCAATGTTGTTGTCAACCATACTTGCTACCTATGTTACATACTAGGGCACATATCCTCTCAAAACATTGGCCAAGGTTTTGTTACAATTGGATGGACATATGTTAGGGGTTGCCAACATCTATGCTCCAAATGATGCATTGGAATGTGTAATTTTTTTCCATTGAATAATTGAAAACCTATCAGATTCCAACTGGCTGATTTGTGGGGACTTCAACATGGTTGAGCCATAATGAGAAGGTGGTCTTATTTCTTCCTCACTATTAGAGCCATGAAGATTGGGAGGCCTAGTTCAGTCTGTGGTCCATCTTAGGTATATAGAACCATAATGTCTATGGAAGGAATGATCTTAATTTTAGAAAGATAACATTAAAGAAGCTTGATTGGGTACATGCTCTAGAATCAAAACATCCCCACAATTGACTGTCAAGGCTTCATGCATGTCCGACTATTAATAAAAACTAATTTGTTCGACTACTGACCTTTTTTTAGCATCTCTTAAGTGGGTTGTAATCCATGCCTGTCGGGATCAAACTATCTTCTTAATGTGTCTCTCCTTGAGAACCTTAGTTGCCTACGATAGCATCCATCTCCTTGTTTATCAAGCTTTCTCTGATATTTTATTTTGAATCCTTTAGGGAAATTAGTTTCTACCTCTTTGGAAAAATGATCTATCGTGATGATTGTTACCCTACCCTTTTTTATTATGCTAGTTGTGTATATGTTATCAATAAAAATTCAAAGCATGTTTAATAACAACAAAAACAATAGACCTAAAATTTTGGTTGCTAAAGCCACAAACTCATCGAAATCACCAAAAATAAGACGACTCAACCCATTATTTTTTGATAAAAATAATCAAATTATTGTTTTTTTTACATTTAATTTAGTGGAACTAAACACATCGTATCAATGCAAGCCATCCCAATTTTGTTGTAGCTTATATACATATGTCAATTCAGTCACAATGAATACATGGATTGAATTTCACAATTTAAGTAGTATGCTCTAACACCAAACTCCCCGTCACCTTCGAGGTTCTGAACACCCACCAGAGGTCATCAATTTAAATTGTAAGAACAAAATAATTATGTAAAAAAGGTTTTTATTCTTTGGTTAAATTAAAATTTGGGTTTCCACAGTGCCAGCAGAGGTCATGGGCTCGAATCCTAAAGAAAAAGACTCAAAATTCAATCCCAAACCACAAAACTCAAAATTCAATTTGAATTTAAAGAAAAAAATGGACAAAATAACACATTCACACAAAATTTATATTCAGTGTCTTCTCAAAGACCACGACCTTGTCTCTTGAATTGTGCATCGTCATCATGCTCTCACCCACATTCCTCTTGTCGCTCTCCATAGAGGTAGTGGGCCAAACCTTTCTTGTGACTATAACCAAGGGCTCGGCCTATCATGGGTCACAAGTTCAATTCTCACTATTGCTACCATTGTCCTATGTAGGTGGGAGGAGTGACCTCAAGCTTGCTATTGGTGGGATGGGCATATGCAGTAAGCTTTGAAGGGATTTCAAATGAGACTAGAATTTGAACCATGTTCTTACAAGGACTACTACAAGGCCAATCCCCAACATAGCATCATACTCTGTGAGGGCTATGCAGGTTATTTCCTGAGAGATTTCATGGCCTTGGGATGCCAGCGCATTCTTATTTTTACAATGCTCTATAGCATACCCTCCTTCAAAGTTTTGAATGTGAGATTGTTGCTTCATAAGGCACAAATTAGGGTGGACGTTTTCAAGCTATCAAAATCTCTATGTAATGGGAGATTAAGTGTTTGCGGCTTTGAGAAATAATGCTCACTGTCTCTATTTAACCTTTTTAACTAGCATACCCCTGAAGGAGGGGAAGGGAACATTGAAGAGGAAGAGGTTAAATTTTGATTATATGTAAATGTATTGAATGTAAAATTAATAATTCATTTAAAATGAGCGTTGCAAGGAATCTTAGTGCCTATCACTCAAGTTATAAATTATGCTCTCTAAAAAATTACATAAAATTATAAAACATTATAACTTGCACTGATAAATGTTAAATTGACAATGGTTAATAGGAAAATCCAATCATATAGCCTTGCTTTGGAATGAATTGAGATGTCTAGACTCTACACATTTACAATTTTTCTCCTACATAAATAATGGGGGGAAGTAACCTCTGGTAAGTATATTTCTTTATATATTATTCTTGTCCTTTTTTTTATGCAACACCTTTATTTTTTAAGAAGATAACCACTTCTTTGAGTGAATTAGTGACTTCTTCCATTTTTTCTCTATCTTCATCTCCCATTTTAAATATTTCATTCCATTTCTCATTGAATTTCATAACTTTATTCCAATTGATATTTTTGCCCTAGACTCCCACTCAATGTTTGTGATCACATATTTATGCATGTCATTGTTCTTTATAATAACTTTATGTCTATCGAGGATTTTCTTGTGGGATCTAGTTCCAGACATCCCATCCTTTTCTTTCTCTAAGATTTATTTCATCCTAACATGCCATGATTATTATGTAATTATATATGTATATGTTATAGAATCCCTAGGACTCCAAAGATCCTTGTTCTTGATAATTACTTGATGCCATTAAAGGCATATGGAACCTGGAGCTCCACAGTTACTCCTACTCTTGATTCATCTGTCATATAAATTGTGTGTTATACAAGAATTGGAATGGAGAAGTGTAGTTTGTTAAGTGCATTCCTATTATTTTTGCCAATTTTATGTGGTCAATGCAAGAAAACCCACATTGAGGGTGACCACTTTCAATTTGTGTGCACAAAAATAATCAAGGACGAGTCTAGGCAATATCAACTGAAAAAGAAACATGTACCCCATTAGCTCAAACCAATGATTTGGCACACTAGTTCAATAATGAAGACACTTTTTATTTTGAAATGAATGATTGGGTGCCCATAACATTTTTAGTATTAATAGTCAATGGCCTCATAAATTTGATTTGTAGTAAAATATTTGTCTTTTGGCATCATGGTTGGATTTGGTATGGAGCACTTTGTTCCAGAATACTAGTGAATTATGATGAGTGGTGTGTTTGAGTCATTTAAGAATGCATGGAGAAAGGCTTCTTCATCGCCTCTTGTAGTTTCCCTTGTACCCCATGGAAAGAGGTATCTTATGACGCCCATCAAATTCTCTTGTCCCTACAAATCCACCTTGAATATGCAGGTGCACTCTTTCTTGTATAGATTTCTTAGATGGATTTAAATTTTGATATGTGTCCAATTCATATTGTTTTCCTATGCAATTTGAATTCTCTAGGTGTTTGGAACAATCATTGCCCCTATAGATCTCAGGGTTTGGGATCGATTAAACAGAAGGAAGTGGCTTCATTTTAAGAATGTAGATCACCTAACATTAGAGGGTGAAGGGACATTTTATGGTGGTGGAGAGAAATGGTGAGAAAAATCTTGCAAAATCAAGAAAAAAAAGTAAAGGACGCAACTCTCATCTTCATTAAATATCTGTTGCATTAATCCTTACTTTTGGCCTTACTTTTGCCCCTCTCATTTCTATCTTAATCTGTGGTGGAAAGAGTAATAAAAAGTTAAGCTAGTTTGCATTAAATATATAAGTTCATGACAAAAAAATTTCTTCTGTGTTGGACTTAGACTATGACAATATTTTGTGGTAGTCTGAATGTATTTAGATTATGGAAAATTTGATTCTTTCAAGAAATCAAATTCAAATTATGGAACAATCTAAGAATATGGTGAACCTGATTATACATAATAGTCAACAAATGCATAAAAAATAAGAAAATGAGTTGGGGTAGAAGCAGACCATCTCAAATTTCTTGCACATGTTTATAGTCCTAATAAAAATGACATTCATGCCAGTGCTTCCAAGAAGTGGTGATTAGGAATGCCATTATTAGAAGAGGTATCCCCACAAGACCAACCACTTATCTTTCCTTAGCTCTGCATAGGCTTCAAATTCATTCAGTGTGTCGATATTTAAATATTGGGACCTTCCAATTCCATTGGAGTGGGACCACTTACTTGACTAGTAGGTTTTGCTCTGTAGTTGGACCTCAAACTTTCAAGAGAACTTTGTCTTAGTGGTTAGATATGGGCCTTAATAGTTGCTTCCCATGACTCAATAATTTTCCTTTGGTTCTCTAAAGATTGTTTAAATTATGATGCAGGAGATGATTTCATTTCCATTGTAAGCGATCCAATTAACATTTGTACTAAAAACATCACTTGTAGACCATGTCATGGGATCAAGTATTAGAAACTATTATTTCATTGAAAAATCTTGTAATTACATGGGAAATCCTTGATATCAGTAGTATTGGAAGCCTGGGTGAGGGTAGCACAAAGGCACAGGTGGCTAGTGTGATGGTACATGGTGCCTTTCTCTAGAATATGACAAATGGGCTTAGAATTAAGACTTGACATGTAAGTTATGTTTGTACATTTTGTCCTTTGGAGACTGGTAATTCATCATTCTGAACCACTACAAAGTGCTAAGAGCCACAAGAGAGCTATAGGATAATCATAGTTTTTTAGAGAAAAGATGATGATAACCCATAGAACCTTAATGTGAAGTGTTTGAAAGAGAAGGTGTTCTTTTAAGGATTCATTACCAAGTGTTTAATGTCTCTTGTTGAAATCCAAGTAAGTTTAATTTCAAGTTCTAAAGATGGATTTCAATATTAATAAAAATTAAAGGAAGAGGAGTGAGAATACCATGAACAACTTGCTGCCCTCATGGTCAAACTTGAGGATATACGTAACATGCTTGAGAGATGAGTGCTAAGATTGCAATGCCTATAGGGTATTATCCTTAGGCAGGGAATCCTTGATTTCCATGATTCTTCAAACATGGGTGCCAATAATTCGATCCTTCTCACCAGATTAGTGTTGTTGTTTAGATATGAATCATGCAAATCACCCAATTCCACATTAATTGTTAACCTGAGGCTTGATTGATTATTTGCAGGCTATCATGCATGCCACAGTTTCCCTACCCAACATTAAACATGTAATCATAACATAACAATGTGTAACATAAAGTTATAATTGTAACAACAATAAGAGTAACAACAAGTTAAGGCTCACAACAACACATTGAAACGATAACACAACAAAGAGATAACACAACAGAAAATAAACCTACGCACACATCTAATCCAATAGTGCCTGGTCAGGAGAGTGGGCCCAACTCCCTGATCAAGTTTGAGGCAAGATCGAGATCTATAAAATACTCAAATGTCAACAATTGTATTAATCAAAATATCATTACAGAAGTCTGATGTTATAGATCAGAAATATCTCATATCTCCTGGCGGTGGCTTTCCCAGTCCTGTAATAACTACTTATACATTTCATTAACAATTGACAGTGCCTAAGATTACAACAGTTGTTTGCCAGCACATACATAGTGATTCTTGAGATATAACATAATACAAAGATAGCACTTGTGCTGGTCAATAGGTTGAACCACCATTGCAGCTAATATCCAAAGATAACGTTTCCAGCTCAATAGTCATCATATGCTGAATAATGCCTTTGATCATCATTCCTCTAAATATGCATGAAAACTTAAACTAGCAAGTCAATTTAGGTAATAATCCCCTACGACTATGCTTCAATTATTAAGAATTAACAAATACATGACAATAGGTGTACCTTCCCTATTTAGAATACAAATTGTCCAACAAGGCATTAAATGATTATAAGAAAAGGATAAAAAGGTGGGTAAAAAGTGGGCAGAATTAACAACCAACATCTCCCCCCAACTAGCCTGTCTACATGTCCTCACGCAACTTGTCTCCTACGTAGATCTTTGTTAGAGCCACTATGGTTAGCATGGAGTTGTGCAAGGTCATATTTCACAACCATTTATGTCTCGTGAACCTTGTATCCATCTGTGTGAAGGACTTCCTTCCACCAATCCTTGTGTACCACGTAAGCTAGTGTGTACTGCTCAAATGGCAAAAAAATAATGGGAAAACGAAACCTCAGATCTATCCATCAGGTCCCACATGTCTGAATACATGCGATATATCATGGTATTCTGTCCAAAGCTCGAAAAGAATTAGGGGCCCAAAAAGGTTCCTCTATCCTTATTGCAGTTGACAAAAACACCCATCATTTCTAATAATTAGCTTGGGCCTCCTCCTAAAAAGTAAAATTTTTCTTTGTACACATGTCAACGTAGCACTTCTACATTGCTAGCATTAGACCCTTCGATCCTTCTATTCCCAAGAAGGTACAACGTTTGTTAAAAATATTCACAGCCTGACAATGCTCTACGCGAACTACAAGTCTCTTGTTCTCTTCCACTTAACATGGTTAATCGTGAAGGAGTTGAAGGATCTCAACTAAATACCCCCCCCCCATATATGGCACTAGATTGAATGATTAATCGGTCGCCAGAAAATAATCATGCATGTATAGTTTGCAGAAGTGTTGGTTCAGAATACTTTGACCCCTCACGATCTGCAGAAAGTGTATCAAATATTTGATTTCGTGGTTTATCTCCTAATGGATGCTCTCCAAACAAAAGAAAAGGTAATGTTCATGGAGGAACAAAGTATAGCTATGAGTAGGAGTTCAACACACCATTAACTGTTGCACTAGAGAAAACACTTCATCTTTGTCAAACTTCAATAGTTGCACTTGTTCTTCCAGTTCCTCAATCATTTTCTTCTGCTTTTCCTATTTCTGCTTTGCTATCTCCATCTAGGTCATGTAATCAATCACTACTTTTGCGGCTTGTTCTCAAATTCCTCCCAGTCCTTCCTGGTGGGCTTCTAAAGAGATAGACCCCAAATGAAGGCGAGATGCGGCAACCTACCTATTCTAAATTTCAGTGATGAACAAGAATTCTTGCGACTCAAACAAATGGAAAAATGGTTTGTTCTGTACTGCTGTTGATGTGCTTTCGACTCTAAGATTCACAGCAGCCCGACCGAAATTCCCTTGATAATATCCATTTTAATTGCATATTTTCTAGTTGCGACCAATACATTTGTTGGATGTGGGCCCTTCTTTTTGCACATTGTTCAATAAATTCTTACTTGATAATGACCTCCTACACTAGTCTCATGGTTGGTGTTGGATTTGGTGGGTTGATGTCAGGAAACTCGTCAACTCGTTCCTGTTTCATCCTTATTTCCTCTCTCTTCTCCTCAACTCGTGGGGTGGCCCCAACATCTTCTTCCATAGGTCTTGGAACCTCCACATCTTACCTACATGACTCTAGAGCCACTGCAAGCCCCTGTAGAGTAACATTTTCAACACCTTTTTCTGGTGGTTTCTTTGTCGCTCAATTATCTTCCTCCATTTGCTTAAAAAATGGTTATGACCCTTGCAAGTTGACACCCATATCATCGTTTTCTTCCAACAACTCTGTGTGAACAACATCATCCATAGTTTCTCCAACTTGCCCGTCTATTGACACTGGTTCTTGAGTAACAGTGTCAACCCCTAGTCCTTAAATTTATCTAAATTTTCCACTAGTCAACATTGGTTCTTGTGTGATAATGTTGACAATGGTGCTCTTAGTTGTCCCTACAAATTTTAGTATCGAGGGAGAGGTCTTTTCTTTCATCGAGTGTCTAGGGTTGTAGAATTTCCTTGACCCTCTTGGTAGGGAGGTGAAAAGCAGAGAACAAGGGATATTCTCCTCGATTTCCATCCTTTCTAAACATGTTGTTTCAATTCCCTCTCCTTCCCCTTGTTCTTCTGCACTTTCCTTCTCCTTTTCTTCCTGTGCCACTTGTTTTTCCATTTCGGCCACTTGCTCAGAAGTCAACTTTGGTTCTTGTGTAACAATGTCAACTATGACTTCCACTTCTTCCATTGGTATCTCCATTACGTTGGCAAGAAACACTGGTTCTTGTGTAACAACATCGCTTGCAATTTCTTCCACTGTTGGCAATTCTTCCATCATTTTAGTGGTTGATGTTGGTTCCTGTGTAACATCATCACATGTGCCTCGTTTTACCTCCATTACTTCTTCTTCTAGGTCAGTAGTTGTTGTTGGTTCCTGTGTAACATCATCGTATTTGGCCCCTTGATGAAAAGAGATTTTGGGGTTTAGTCAAAATCCCGTTTCTTTATAATAATTTGATCCTGAAGCCTATGGGTTATGGGCCACAAAGCCTATCAGAAGCATTTATTTAGGCTTTAGCCTTTAAACTAGAACTATACAACACTTATCAGAGCCTACTACACTATCAAAAGTGTTACATTGCTCCTTTTACATTAAAACCTCGGGACAATACATATATCGGAATACACGAGAATAAAGGAAGTATAAAGAAAAAACTCTACCGAAACACAAAGCCAGATCTCAAATATTATCCATCCACTTCTATAAATATCGGCGGTTCCGTTCATCGCTAGACTTTCTGCCATGCCACTCCTCTGACCTCTGATAAGTGATCACTCCGATCTCTGATCTCAGATCAATGCTTTATCACTATCGGCATATTGTTATTTCGCCATCACACTATCGGTGTTCCATGGTCCGCCATCACACTGTCCCTTGACTTCTCCAATATGCGATTAGTGATTAGATCTGGACTGTTTATCTAAATCTCGATCTGGCGGTTCACGATCTATCGCATCATCGCAATTGCAATCACCTCACAGCTGGTTCCATTACTAACCAGGGCCTTCCACTGATGCGATAAAGCCTTACGGACCCGATAAGGGTATAGGTTCCTGTCTATAAAATTTCAAGTATGGATTTCCAAATCTGACTGTGTTTTGTGCTAAATCTTAGTGTAAGTTGGATTTATGCTCACGGAACCAAAACTATGTCAAATGACTTGACCGATGTGATATGACTCCTGTGCATTCATTATTTGACCCTTCTCATTTCTTTTGATGGATTTATGTGTTAAACACAGTTCTCTGCAATGCTTTGCTACGATATGCACAACATTCATTAATATATATCTTTGGATCGCCATCGATCCTTCAGTGATCGATGGTCGATCAACACACTCACAACTAGGATTCAAGCTCTCAACGTACATATACATAACAAAATTGAAAGGAACATAATAGACACACGGAAACCCATAGAACACATGTCTACTCATTATAAAATATTGAATACAAACTAAGGCATTTCAGCCTTAGAAACAAGTTCCCTCTCAACTACATCGAATCTATACACTGATTACATAATCTCTATCTATCTCCCTCTATATCTATCACACACACAAGCTTCTCTTTTTATAAGAGATTACAATAGTCGTGGATCATTTATGATGCACGATTTCTCCCCACAATTACTCAAATACCCTTAATTCTCCCTGTACGCATACATGCATATGTGGCAAATTACATTGAATTAAGTCTTCGAGAGACTTTATCTGCTCCATCATCTTCATTGTTTTAAACAGAATTGTCCCCTGTTTTGCTCGATGGTCCACGTCCTCCTTACTTCCTTCGCTTTGGATTCCTCTTTAATGAGGAGTGCTGGATGCTCCTGCATCAGACTCCCAAGGCACAAAATTTTATGACCTCCTGGTCTTATGCTTCTCCTTGTTCTTAGCAATTCTACCCACTTCTCTTCTTCAGTGGAACTGCCTTCATGATCTTTTGTGAGCTACAACCAACCTCTACAGTAACAATCTTCCTCTGCTACATGATACCTCACACAAGCTTTGTCCTAAGCTTTAGTCTTTTGGCATCCTTCTAGTTCCCTCCTCTTGAACCATATGAGCACTCCTCACTCTAGGTTGCTGCAAGTCTTCTCACCTTCCGCTATTGCTATCTACACAATAGTAAGACCATAAACTCTCCGGCTTCATCAACTCAATTGTACCTCTTCTCCTTCTCATAGGAAATCCTTTCCCTACTTTGATATCACTTGATGAAAAGAGATTTTGGGGTTTAGTCAAAATCCCCTTCCTTTATAATAATTTGATCCTGAGGCCTGTGGGTTATGGGCCACAAAGCCTATTGGAAGCATTTATTTAGGCTTTAGCCTTTAAACCAGAACCATACAACACTTATTGGATCCTACTACACTATCGGAAGTGTTACATTACTCCTTTTACATTAAAACCCTGGGACAATACATATATCAGAATACATGGGAATAAAGGAAATATAAAGGAAAAACTTTGTCTGAACACAAAGTCGGATCTCAAATATTATCCATCCACTTCTATAAATATTGGCGGTTTTTTTCATCGCTAGACTTTCCACCGTGCCACTCCTCCGAACTACAATAAGTGATCGCTTCGATCTCTGATCACCGATTGATGCTTTATCACTATCGGTGTATCGCTATTTCGCCATCGCACTATTGGCGTTCCATGGTCTGCCATCACACTGTCCCTTGACTGCTCCAATATGCGATTAGTAATTAGATCTGGACCGTCGATCTGAATCTCGATCCGACAGTTCACGATCTATCACATCATCGCAATCGCAATCGCCCCATGGCTGGTTCCGTTAATAACCAGGGCCTTCCGCCGATGTGATGAAGCCTTACGGACCCGATAAGGGTATAGGTTCCCGTCTATAAAATTGCAAGCCCGGATTTCCAAATCCGACAGTGCTTTACTCTAAATCTTAGTGTAAGTTGGATTTATGCTCACGGAACCAAAACTATGTCAAATTACTTCTTTGACGCGATATGACTCCTGTGCATTCATTCTTCAACCCCTCACACTTCTTGTGATGTATTTATGTGTTAAACATAGTTCTCTGCCATGCTCTGCTACGATATGCACAACATTCCTTAATATATATCTTTGGATCGCCATCGATCCTTCAGTGATCCATGGTCAATCAACACACTCACAACTGGGATTCAAGCTCTCAATGCACATATACATAACAGAATTGAAAGGGACATAATAGACACATGGAAAGCCACATAACACATGTCTATTCATTATAAAATATCAATTACAAACTAAGCCATTTCAGCCTTAGAAACAAGTTCCCTCTCGACTACATCGAATCTACACACTGATTACACAATCTCTATCTATCTCCCTCTATATCTATCACAGACAAAGGCTTCTCTTTTTATCCGAGATTACAACAGTCGTGGATCATTTAAGATGCACGATTTCTCCCCACAATTGCTCAACTACCCTTAATTCTCCCTGTACGCATACATGCACATGTGGAAAATTACATTGAATTAAGTCTTCAAGAGACTTTATCCGCTCCATCATTTTCTTTGTTTTAAACAGAATTGTCCCCTATTTTGCTTGATGGTCCACATCCTCCTTGCTTCCTCCACTTTGGATTCCTCTTTAATGAGTGTCAGATGCTCCTACATCACCCCTTCCTCTATTGGCGATTCTGCTGCAACCTTCTCTATCGCCAATTCTTCCAATTGTTAAGCAATCGATGCTAGTTCTTGTGTAATAGAATCATCTACGACTTCTTCCTCTTCCCCTCTTTCCAGGATCATGGCCGCAAGTTCCTCTTCTGCTAATTCAGTGAATTGTGGCCAAGCCATCGATGTCTGTGATAGGGCATGCACAAGCAACAACCTCACAAGACCATGGTTTGAGAGGACTGCCAACAGTTCATGTGACCGATGAGCAGATCATGCCATTAACTGAAGGTTATTCCATAAGAAATATGACATATCCATAGAATGCACACGATGGAACTGAAGGAAGGCAATGATTTTAACATGGTATTTGAACAAGGTAGCAAGATGACCATGACAAGTAATGCTTTGCACCACAAAGTACATGAAATTGGCCCACGGATGTGGCAAGGATTTTCGATCCTATCCCCTTCCCCTTTGAACCATGATTTTTTTTCTTGCAAGAATAATTCTGGAAATTCTGGTTAGGCCGATTTCTAGGTGAACCATTTCTACCCACCTTGCGGCAACCTACTAACAGCCGAGATAATTTCTTGTGTGATAGGAATGTCCAACCCACGAACTCTAGAATAATTCTCGTCCAACTTCAATGTGAATTCGATTGTAACAGCTTCATCAAATCCCTATACCTCTCAAAATAGGTATGCCATTCCACATTTTGAAAAACCTACCATACATCCGATGGCGTTGGACCTACGTTATGTATTCAAGTTCATGCCTAACAACTTTCCCACTATTCTGCAAGTTTTACTGTAGTAGCACTCAGACTAGCAACAAAATCGTTAATGAGAGAATTAGTTGGTAAAGTTGTGATGACAAGGATTATTGTTGCAAAGGATGTTGTGAAAGGGAAATCCAGGAGGATATTATGGGAAAAATCCATGGTGGATTATAGTAATTAATGGTAATTATTATAACGCATTGGAAAGGACCATAATTCAATGCATTCGTATGTAGTTCAAGATCCAATGTGTATGGATAAATGTGTAAGGTATGGTGGGGATTAGAATGATGATGTGGAATGTACAAGTTGGCGCAAGGTTCAATGGAAAAATGATGGATCATCATTGCTATTAAATATGACATGTCTAACATTAATACAATATCTCCCCCTAACTAAGGGATGACCATCCACAGTTGTTGGAAATAATACTGAGAGGGGGGGTGAATCAGTATTATCAAATCAATAATTTGATTTTCAAAACTGATTTGTATACACTACTTCAGTTTAGTGAACTAGCATGTATATGCAATTATACTTAATGCAACCAGCGTATATGTAGAGATCTTTTTATTTACCCAAATTATCATGCTTTAAACTTTAACCAGTATATCAGGAATTCATTAGACAATGTAGTAAAAACACAATAAAGCATCACACATAAGCCACACACATGAACACCAACATATAAGGTGGAAACCCAATGTGCGTGAAAACCACCTACTGCAATCGTCTCTGTCTTCTTTTAATAATAAGATTATTCTGTTTAAAATTTCTGTACTGGTGCAGTCTTATACTAGTACGCAGGCTTCCACCTGCAGAAGACTGCAACCTTCTCTCATTCTCCAGCTTCTATTGGAAGGGAGCTACAACCCCCTAGCTCTTGTACTAGTTGATATGTTTACTAGTACGTAGGTGCCGACCTACAGAAGGCTACAACCTTCTCTTTTCTTCCAGGGACCATGTTTCATAAATTTTCAGACTAGATCCATAAACAACATCATTCAATCATCAAATATATAACTGCATCAACCAATCTCCTTTTGAGCCAACCACAACCGAATCTATCAATCACTCCATCAATCTGATCATTCAGAATGTTGTCACCAGAATACAGTAACCAAAACACAACCAATAACCCAAAGCACTGCAACAACAAACAAAATCAACTAAAACATATTTTATAAGGTATACACTACTTCAATGTGTCTAACCTGCGTGTATACGCAGTGTCCTCAAAGTGAACCAGTGTACAGATCTGCAAATCAAATTTATGATGCATACATTGTTTTGATATGAAAAACCAATGTGTATACACTTCTTTTCTAAAGTGAATATGCGTATAGATTCGTAAAAGATGATTTAAACATAACAACAATTCCAGACTTCAGCCATACCCAAATCATCATATTTACAGACTACAACATGCGCCAGTTATCCATAAACATGATCTAACCACATAAAGATAATTCACTTCAAGCCTTAAGATCCTAATATATCATTAGATGTTATCCTTCATCAAGTGCTAAGGTTCATCCTTGGTTCGGATCAAGCATAACACCATAAGCCAATAACGTGCATATTAGATCTCACACTATATTATATATTTGATGCTTGCACACTTGGCCTATGATCTTCTCCTCCTTTTATAGTTTTAGGCCTTTCTCAATACCATGGACCAGAACCACTTAGGACCAATACCTTGGACCAATACCATGGATCAAAATACCATGGACCAAATACTTTGGACCAAACATTTAGTTTTCCAAGGTATACATGCTTTTCCTTTTGTGAAAGTGTGTGTGTACATATATGTGACCTATATACAGTGAACCCGCATGTATACATGGCTTGGTCAATGGTGAACCTGTGTATACCTCTCTTTCTTCATTCTGTGTAGTCTGATTTGTAACTTTTTGCTTTTAACCTGCAGTACTATGATCTGTCATCTGAGTGAGTCGCTTTCTGAACTTATTCCTTGAAGTTGCCCTGCATTTCATCACATTTGTAAACACTCCTGCCATGCATTCTTTCACATCTGGTATCTCTTCTATAGATTCATCTAGTTACCATATACAAGAGAGGTTTTCTGCTACAAGTGGGTTGCCATTAAGTACAACACATACATCATAATTCCAACAATCTCCCCCTTTGGACTTGATGGAAATAACCACACCAAGTCACTCTCCCCCTTTGACATTAAGGGTAAAGGGTCATGCTCCCCCTAAGTGCATACTGAATTCTCTGATATACTAAAGTGTTGATTGAGCTCCCATGATCGAGTCCATGCTCCCCCTGAGCATAAGCAAAGTCTACCAAAAGATGTTCTTGTAGGTTTTAACCCCATACAGAAATTACCTGCATACAAATTCTAAACCATAGAAAAATAAACAATGTGAGAGCATAACACATAAAACACATAGACACAGAGATTTTCCCCTGGATCCCAAAACCGAGACTACCAGCTTGATTTTTCATTATGTTCCTTTCAATGTTATAATGCATATTTATACATGCTGAAGCATCCAATCCATGGACCGAAAACCATCGCATCCAAAAACCATGTTCGAAAATCATGCACAAAACCATAGGTGGCTCTGCCCAACCTAACATAGGGTCCAAAACCAAAATTTTCCCAGGCGTTGCCCTGGACCCCATAAAGTGGGGTTACGAGTACACCTCAAACCCCCTGTGACCTCCCCCCCCCTCTAACTCCGGGTAACTACATGGGCTAGTTGTGGAAAGAATATAACACAACCCAACATTCTCCCACTTGTTGTTTTCTTTCCACAGGGGGCCACAAGAGAGCATAGTCATTTATCTAGCCCTGCAATGCCCATTGTTTCTCTACACCAAGAGAACTTCTCAGAGCTCATAGATTTTGTCAATGCATCTACAGTATTCTTCAAAGTGTCTGCCTTTACTAGCAACACCTTTCTGTCTTCTATCATATCCCTCACAAAGTGATATTGGACATCAATGTGCTTTGTCTTTGAATGATATGCGGGGTTCTTTGCCAAGAAAATTTCACTTTGACTGTCAAAGTCTATCCTTATAGCTCCCTATACTAACCCCATACTTGAACACAATCTCTACAACCAAACTGCTTCCTTGCTTGCATGAGTGGCTACCATGTATTCTGCCTCTATAGTTGATAGTGCCATTACAGATTGTTTCTTACTCATCCAACTGATTGCACCTCCAAATAGGTTAAACACATACCCACTTGAAGATCTTCTTTGATCCAAATCTCCAGCCCAGTCTGCATCAACAAAGCCATGAATATCCAACACTCTGTCCAATCTTGGTGTTCCTTGGTAGCACAAACCATAATCACTAGTGCCATGCAAATACCTAAAAACCCGCTTCACTGTTGTCCAATGCTCCTTCCCTGGTTTTGACATAAACCTGCTCAATACTCCCATTGCATGTACAATGTCTGGTCTAGTACAGACCATTTCATACATCAGGCTACCGACTGCACTTGCATGTGGAACACGGGACATGTCCTCTTCCTCTTCTTGTGTCTTGGGATACTGTTTAGCAGATAACCTCACACCTATAGGAATAAGAACCTTCACCAGTTTACTATCCTGCATATTAAATCTCTGCAATATTGTCTCTACATACTTCCTTTGGTTTAAACAGAGCTTCCTCTTTGTCTGATCTCTTTTAATTTCCATGCCTAAAATATAGTTTGTGGCACCAAGATCTTTTATGTCAAATTTGGAGGACAAATGGGTCTTCAAATCCTGGATAATTTCTTTGTCATTTCCAACCAGCAACATATCATCCACATACAAGACCAGATAAATAACACGGTGACCAATTAATTTAAAATACACACAGTGATCTGCTTTGCTTTTGGTGAAGCCAAGTCCCCGTATAAATGTATCAAATTTCTGATACAATATCCTTCGTGACTATTTTAACCCATACAGAGACTTCTTCAACTTGCATGCTAGTTCTTTCTTACCCTTCACCGTAAAGCCTTCAAGTTGCTTCATGTAGATTTCCTCTTCCAAATCCCTGTGAAGAAATTATATCTTCACATCCATCTATTCTACCTCAAAATGAAAAGCAGCAGCAAGAGATAAAAGTAATCTAATAGAAGTTACCTTGGCAATAGGAGAAAAAATATCACCAAAATAAATTCCCAGCACCTGGGAATAACCTTTTGCTACCAACCAAGCTTTGTATTTCTCCACTTTTCCTTCTACATTTATCTTCTTTCTGAACACCCATTTGCTACCAATGGGTTTTCTTCCAGCCGGCAACTCCACCAGATCCCGAGCCTCATTTTTGTGCAAAGATGCCATTTCATCAACCATGGCCTCTTTCCAGAGTTTTGCATCCTCTGAATCTACTGCTTCCTTCATAGTTCTAGGATCGTCATCAGTAATAGATAAAGAAAAATTTGAATAGAAAGCAGATGGACTATACCTTTCTAGCTACCTTCTTTCTCGAACTGATCTTCTCACAGCTGGATTTTGTGGCTCTTCATCTTCTGATTCTTCCTCTACTGTAGAGTTTGATTCTTCCTCCTTTAGCTCAAACTGTATCTTCTAAGGTTCCTTTGGTTGGACTTCATGTTTAATAACATCTTTCACCTCTCTGAACACCACATCTCAGCTGTACACAACCTTCCTTCTTATTGGGTTCCAAAGCTTATAACCCTTTAAACCATCCTTATACCCAATAAAGATGCACTTTTTAGATTTACTATCCAACTTGGTTCATTTCTCCTTTAGAACATGTACATATGCATCACACCTAAATACCCTCAGATGTGAAACAAAGGGTTTATTACTAGTCCATACCTCTTATGGAGTCTTATCCTCCAACGCTAATGAAGGTGATCTGTTGACCAGGTAACATGCTGTCTCCACCGCCTTTGCCCAGAATTCCTGTCCTAACCTGACACCACTGAGCATGCTTCTTGCCCTTTCCATCAACTTCTTGTTCATTCTTTTTGCAACTCCATTTTGCTAATGTGTATATGGAGTAGTATTCTGCCATGCTATACCACACTTCTTATAGAATTCTTCAAATTCCTTAATGCAAAACTCTCCACCGTTATCTATTCTCAACACCACCCGAGCCTTAAATTCATTAAACCTGTCAAAGACTTCAGATTTCTTCTTAAGGAACTATATCCATGTATTCCTTGAGAAGTCATCTATAACTAATACATAGTACACAAACTTAGCGAGTGATGGAACCTTCACAGGTCCAAACACATCACTGTGGACAAGCTCTAATATATGTTTCACCCTCTTACCACCAGAGGGGAAACTCACCTGATTCTACTTCCCATATACACAATTTTCATGGAAATCAAAATCCAGAGAGCTATTACTCATACCTTCTACCATACCTTTACCATGAAGTATTCGAAGGCCCTTCTCTCCAATATATCCAAGCCTTTGATGCCAAAACATGGTCTTCTCTCCAGAGACCACTAGATTTTCTGCTTCACTTTCAGGAACCACATAACTATGGCACCGGTCAATAACAGTGCTACCTTGTAGCTTGTACAAAGTTCCAATCTGAACTCCCCGCATCAATACCAGTCCTCCCCAAACCATTTTGCAGGTATCCTTCTCGAACACTATTTTTGCACCTGCATCATCCAGCCTGCTTACGAAAATCAAATTTCTGGCCAATGCAGGAATACGCAGAACACCTGGAAGTGTTCTAACCCTTCCACCTTGTAACTTCAACTTTTCTATTCTGCGACTAATGATTCTAACCTTCCTATCATCCCCCAAGAAGACATCACCACCATCATATTTGTCATACTCGCAGAACCACTCTCTATGGGGAGTGAAGTGAAAGGATGCACCTGAGTCAATCAACCATGCCTCATGATCTACATGTGTACTTGAAGAAGCCAAGTACACATCCCCACCTTCATCTGAGGTGGTTCTAACCTCTGTAGAAGGAGCGTCATCAGATCCCTTTCCTTTGTCAGGAGCTTTAGATATACAATCCCTTTTGTAGTGCCCTTATTTTCTGTATTTCCAGCACACCACCTTTACACGTTTTCCTGGAGATTTAGATTTCCCACTCGATGACTTATTTTTGTTTATGTTCTAGGACCATCCTCATATAGACAAGGCATCACCATTCTGGCTCTCCATATTTTTCCGTCTCATCTCCTCTGTCAATAAGGATGAGACTATTTCATCAAACTGCAAGGTAGTTACATTGCTACCTATTGCAATAACTAGACTATCCCACGAATCTGGTACAGAACACAATAAACTGATGCACTTATCTTCATCTAAAATTTTAATATCAACAGATAATAACTTACTTACCATAGTATTAAATGCATTCAGATGCTCTGTCATCGAGTCTCCATTATTCATCCTCAAGTTATATAGATTTTTCCGCAGGAACAATTTATTCACGAGAGACTTATATTGGTACAAAATCCCTAACTTGTCCCACAAATCCTTCACCGTAGCTTCCTCTGATAGATTCAACAATACTGAATCTGAGACACATAATTGTATTGCGTTGTTTGCCTTCCGATCGAACTTCTTCCATTCTTCATCAGACACTCCTGTTGGTTTAGTACCTGAATCTACCGCGATCCACTGATATTTATCCACCAATAGATCCTCCATCTTGAGTTTCCATAAAACACATTCTAAAATACAGAAAATAAAAATTGCCAAAGCATAACATGTAAAACACATGTACATAGAGATTCCCCCCTGGATCCCAAAACCGAGACTACCAGGTTGATTTTTCATTATGTTCCTTTCAATGTTACAATACATATTTATACATGTCGAAGCATCCAATACCATGGACCAAAAACCATCACGTCAAAAACCATGGACTGAAAACCATCATGTCCAAAACCATATGTGAAAAATCATAAACAAAACCATTGGTAGGTCCGCCCAACCTAATATAGGGGCCAAAAACAAAATTTTTCAAGGCGCTGCCCTGGACCCCATAGAGTGGGGTTATCTACACCCCTCAAAACCCCCTATGACCCCCCCCGCTACACAATCGGCACAACGAAGGAGGGGCTCTGCCCCACCTCTAACCCCCCGGTTAACTATGTGGGCTAGTCGTGGAAAGAATATAACACAACCCAATAATGATAACATATGCATAACCAATAACTATGCTCCCCACAAGGTGATAGATCGAATCAATATGCTTCAATGCATCTCCAATCTGCTCGATTCCATTCATATTCCTTACAAAATCATTGTTCGGGACTTCAACATGATAAAAGACCTTGGAGAAAAGAGGGGAGAAATCCGAAAATTGGACAAGGACTATGATGCCTTCTTTTCAACCATTGAAAGGCTCAATCTTATCGACATCCCCACAAGCAATGGCACTTTCACCTGGAACAATCGAAGAAGTGGTGATCGACAAATAGCCTCTAGGCTAGATCATTTACTCCTCTCTAAAGAAGCTTATCTAATCTCTTGGGAGACAGAGGCTCGTATTCTTCTGCAAGCGGGTTTTGATCATTGGCCTATCTCTCTTAAGTTTCATATCTCTGCTAGTCCTAAAAATAATCCTTTTAGATTCGAGGCTTCTGGTTGGATCACCCAAAATTCTTGGACAAAATGAGGCTATGGTGGAATAAATCATCTAGTATATTTGGCAACATGATGTACACCTTCCAACATACACTGGAAGATATCAAAGAGGAAACTAAAAAATGGAATAGAGAATCATTCAACAATATCATTAAAAAAAAAAAATGGAGCTTAATATGGAGCTCCTCTAGGGTCACATCATTGAAGAAGGGATCACATAACACAATAAACAAGAAGATCAAAAACTATAAAAAAACTTGGAGGAAAGAGCCATTCAGGAGGAGAATCTATGGTAGCAAAAATAAAAAATAAGATGGCAAAAATGTGTGGAAAAGAATACAACCTTTTTCCGCAAATCGATGATAGAGCATAGAAGAAACAACAAAATTCTGGCTCTAAAGAGCCGAGAGGGACACCTCATTCACTCTCAAGAGGAAATGGAAGATGAGTTAACTCAATAGTTTAGCTCGCTTCTGAAGGGACCAAGAAATGATCAAGATGAGGATATTAAAAAAATAGCCAAGCACATTCCCAAGATCCTCACTGAAGATCATAATAAAATTCTCTTAAGAAAAGTTTCTCTCCAGGAAGTGGAGGATGTTGTTATGAGTATGCCCAATTGTAAGGCCCTAGGTCCAGATGGTTTTACCATTATTTTCTACAAATCCTGTTGGCCAATCCTCAAACATGATGTCCATGCCCTTGTCGAAGATTGCCGCATTCAAAATTATGTCCTAAAATCCCTCATCTCTATGTTCTTCACTCTAATTTCCAAGGGAAACTAAGCAAACTCCCCGAACAAGTTTCGACCCATTTCCCTCTGCAATGTCATTTATAAAATCATTTCCAAAGTATTGGCCAATCATCTAAAACCTATCCTGCCTCTCCTTATCTCTCATCATCAATCTGGCTATGTGGAAGGAAGGAAAATCATGGACAATATCATCCTCTGCCATGAACTCATTCACTCTCTCAACTCACAAAATAAGTCTAGCATGATGATCCAATTATACATGTCTAAGGCCATCGAAAAGATAATATGGGTCTACATGAGAGAAGTTCTAGCATCTTATGGGTTCCACAAAGAGAGTATCAAATGGATCATGGAAATGGTGTCTGGAGCGTTCTTCTTGATATAGGATCTTTTACTTATATATGGATATAAATTACATATAACATTGTTAATTAACCATGGAACTTAAAAGAATATAAACAATGCAGAAATAATTAGAACAACAAAAAAACCATGACACAGTGATTTGATTACGGAGTTCGTCCACGTCTTTGGGCCCTGCTCAAAAGTGGGGAGGCCTTCTTTCTATTAGTGGCATAAAAGAGATAAAAAAGTAAGAGCAACAAGGAATGACAACCTTGATACCTCCAAGCTGAAATATGGGCAGAGAATGGAGAGCCCAGATTCAGAAACAAACAGTACCACTGAACTCCTGGCAAAAAATATTTCAAAAACACCTATCCAAACTTTGAATTTGGATAATGGGGCTTTCTGCAACCTTCTCGGAACCTGCCTACTTCTCAAGGTGAGGTTCTTTCCTACAGCTAGGGTTAGGGTTTGTTGTGTTTAATAGATTCTGAGTATTTGACCAGTCCTCTCCGCTTCGTCCCAACAAAAATAGTCGTATATATAAGCATGGCAGTATACCTCAAAATCGGGGCAGTTCTAACATAAGAACCCAAGTTAGCAAGTAGAATTGGGTCGGAAGGATTCACAGAAACAACCTTACTGCAATAGTGAAGTCTTGTTCCAACAAGGGAAACCCATCTCAACTATGCATGAGTTTCAGCAACATGTTTTTCGGAGTTTCCAACTTATCGGTGGATAGTCCAAGCCAAGACACAAGTATCTTGTGATATATGGACTCGTTGATTTATAGAACACAACATACAAAATATCATGTCCAGATGCTCCTTGAAAATCACAATCGCTGTGGAAGCCATCAGCGTACCAACCCAGCTCTGGTGCTTTGCGATATGACGAACTCGCCAAGATTTAAAAATGACAATATATAACATTTCGGGTCCGGCCCGCCATTGCAATATCGCAATCACCGCCTATCGCGAAATCGCAATTGGCACTTTCAGCCAGGGCCTTTTGTTATACCATCAATGTTTTGTGATTGCAATATGCGATATTATCGCATCGCAACCGGGTCTTCGTCAAGGCCGATTCTTAACCTTCTTGTTACTCCTCTACCCTGTGATATACGATATCACAATCACAGCTGGTAATGCCAGGGGCCAATTCTCCTTAAGCTGCTCCTCCTTTTCGTCGATATGCAATATGCAGGGACTAATGGAAATCTGCGATGTGGTGCTCCCTCATTCATTGAAACTTTTCCATTTCATCTTCTCACTCCTATCTAGACAAGTCAAAACTCAAATTTGACTTGTTCTAACTTCGTCATATGGACTCAAATTTTAGTGTTGTTCACATCGTTGGAATTATGATGAAGAGAATTTTGATCCAATGCTAAGTTTATCTATATTCTTCCACTTCAAGTTTTGAGCCTTTGACCATGCCACTAGTACTTTTATGAAGATCCACTTGGATAAATCCTCCCCACTAAGAGATTTTGGACCACCAAAAGAATTTTCAGTGAATTGGCAAGTGAGGAAATTTCTCCCTCACTTTTTCCTTCTCCATCCATTGAGATTTTCTTGGATGCATTCCTTTGAAGCCAACACATATATTCTCCACATATCCCCGTTGTGAAGTTCTGGTCCTCCTGTCAAGTATGATATCTTCTGGCAACTTATCTAGATACTCTGGTGCAAAATCATCCACTGTAGGAATCTGTGCAACATCCTCGGTATCCATAATCAATGGAGGTTCATAATGCTTCAGGCCTTCCACATTTACCACAGAGTACATTTGCATATAAGCAGGCAAGTCAAGACAAAGAGCATTGTCTCCAATCTTTTCCAATTTGGTGAAGGGACCATATCTAATGGGTCTTAGTTTCTTCCTTTATCCCTTCATTCTATCTTTGCTTATATGGAGCCATACATTGTCCCCAACTTGACACCGATGGTCAAATCGATGCTTATCATGTCGTGTTTTTTTATCAAACTTGACTCTTCTCCAACTTCTCCTGCACTTCCTGATGAATCATCTATATCTGTTGAATGAACTTCCATGCTTTGTTGCTATCATCTTGTCAATTTCTATCCTCCTGTTTCCCAAAGACCATGTCCAATGGATCTCTAGGTAGATAGCTAAAACATGTCTCAAATGGTGAGCCTTGTGTAGATGAATGTGTTGCTTGATTGTATACATGTTTCATATAAGGAAATTGTTCATCCCACAACTTGGGATGTTTCCCACAATAGCCTCGCAACAAGTGTACCATAGTGCAGTTGACAACCTCTCTCTATCCATCGGTCTTTCGATGAAATGTCATACTTATTTTCAACTTGGTGCCCATAATTCTCCACAATCTGGTCCAAAAATCTCCAAGAAAGTGAGAGTCTCAATCTGTCACAATAGATGTGGGCAAACCAAAATGGACCCAAACATGCTAAAAGAAAAGAAAATCAGTCTGCTCAGCAGTGGCATGCTTTTTACAAGGCATTGAAATACACATTTTACTAAACCTATCCACAATGACATACAAATGTTCGTGACCTTTCCTAGACATAGGAAAACCTCCTACAAAGTCCATGGACACAATTTCCCATGGTTGACTCGGAATAGGGAGAGTGGTGTGTATATCCCAAGTTTTCTATTGGAGGGCTTTGAAATAGAACAAAACACGGAACGCTTTACAAAGCGAGTCACAATGTTTTGATATGAGGCCAATAACAAAACCTTTGCAAATGAAATAAAGTTCTCAATTCAAAAATGACCAGACACGACAGAGGTATGAGCCTCTTGGATTACTTGAACCCTTTCATCATCAGGTATACACAGTTTTCCAAGCTGGTACAATATATTTCACTGCAAGTGATAATTGTCCAACTGCGATCCATGGGTCAGTTTTGCATAGATTTCTTTAAAATCACTATCGTTAACATGTTGTTCATCATAACTTTCTAACGACAAAGAAACATTTTATAAAACTACTGATGTAGAAATAGGAGGGCGAGAAAGCATGTCTTCTACTTTGTTGGGTGTGCCCTTATTATATCTTATTACAAAATGAAACTGTTGGAGGAATCCCATCCATCTAAAGTGACAGGCTTGCTGAATCTTGGTCCATGACTAAAGATACTGCAAGGGGTGATGATCCATGTGGATGATGGTCTCCTTGCCGATCAGATAGTGTTTCCACTTCTTTACATTTTGGACCAAGGTGTACAACTCTCTATCATATGTAGGATAATTCACAAAATCCTCGGAGAAAGTCTCTGAATGATAACATAGAGGCCTTCTTTCCTGCATCAATACAATGCCATGGCATTCGTTGGCATCTATTTCAATTTAGAAAGGTTGCTGAAGGTCTACTAAGGCTAGCACTGGTTCTACGCTGATCTTCTCTTTCAGTGTGTTGAGGGATTTTTGTTGTTTTCCTCCCCAATGAAAGGCTTGCTTCACACTAGTCAAGGCGTACAAGGGGGTTGCGAAAATAGAGAAGTTCACAATGAACCTTCTCCATATTGCATCGCGCCCAAAAAATTTCGGACTTCTATAACATTCGTGGGCTCATGCAAATTCATTATCGCCTCCACTTATAGGGATCTATCCTTAATTGTCCATTACCAAAAATATGGCCTAAATAATCAGAGCAGTCTTCCCAAGCTCACACTTTGACAATTTCAAATATAGTTTCTCATTCTTCAAAACATCAAGCACTTTCTTAATGTGACACATATGTTCCTCCCATGTCCTATTGTACACAAGAATATCATCCAGATACACAAGACCAAAATGATCAAGAAAAGGACTAAATAACTCATTCATTACTGTCATAAACGTGGGTTGAGTGTTGCACAGTTTGAATGGCATCATCATCCATTCGACAACCCCTAATTGGTTTTGAACGCAATTTTCTAGATTTCCCGCTCCATAATTCTAACCTAGTGATAACCACTACGCAAATCTAGCTTTGTAAAATAAACAACATTTTTCAATTGATCTAACAATTCATCAATGCGAGGGAGAGGGTATTGATTCTTCACCGCAATCTTGTTCAACACCCTGTAATCTATGCACATTATCCATGTGTCATATTTCTTGGGCACTAACATGATCGGTGAGCCACAAGGAGAAGAACTTGTTCTGATCAATCCCTTATTTAACAGTTCCTGCACCTATTTCTTGATCTCCTCTATCTCGATAGAAGCCATCCTTTACATGTCAACATTTGGTAAAAGAGCATCCTGTTGCAAATGGATCTCATGTTGGATTTCTCATTTAGGGGACAATATTCTCAGTTCTTGAAATGATTCATCATAGTCAGAAACAATTTCAAATAATTCCTTCTTATGATTAGGATCACATCCCTTGTAAGCGTTATCCGTCTCAACTTCTTTCGCCTTCACTACCATGAGCATGCACCATTTACTAGAATTAACTAGTCTTTTATTTTGTCTTGCACTTACAAGGTTAGCACTAAATTTTGTATGATGAAATTTGACTATATACTCTACCCCATCCTTTGTGAGGTGGTATTTGTTTTCACACTGAAAGAAAATGGCCTTTCTGTCATATAGATATGGGCTTCCCATGATGATTCCAAAGATGTCCAAAGTTACTACATTTAACTCTACCTCATAAACTAATTTAGAAGCAATTACAAATCTGGCCTTACGCTGCTTGGTGACCTGAAATTGGGCTTTATCGCTTACCCAACCAAGTGGGTATGGACTTGGATGAGGTTTAGTTTCAAGGCCTAACCTTTTCACTAAGGACTCTGAGATAAAGTTTGCTAGGGAACCTGAAGCAAACAGAGTTTCCACCTACGTATGCTATGTGAAAACTCTGATACCTCCAAGATGAAATATGGGTAGAGAATGGAGACCCAACTTCAGAAACAAACAGTACCATTAAACTACTGGTGAAAAATAGTGCAAAAACACCTATCCAAACTCCTAATTTGGATAATCGAGCCTTCTGTAACCTTCTCAGAACCTCCCTGCTACTCAAGGAAAGGTTTCAACCTGCTGCTAGGGTCAGGGTTTGCTATGTGCAATAGATTCTGAGTATTCAGCCAATCCTCTCCACTTTCTCCCAAAATAAATAGTCATATATATAAGCATGGCGGTATCCCTCAAAATTGGGGCAATTCTAACATACGAACCCAAGTTAGCAGGCAGAATCAGTTCGGAAGGATTCATGGCAACAAACCTACCGCAATAGTGAATCCCCCTTCCAACAAGGCAAACCCATCTCAATTGCGCATGAGTCTCGACGACATCTGTTTCAACATTTCCAACTTATCGGTGGACAGTCCAAGCCAAGACACAAGCATCCTGCGATATACAGACCCGTCAAAATGATAGAAAACACCATACAAAATATCGTGTCTATATCCTCCCCGCAAATTGCAATCGGCGTGGAACCCATCAGCGTATCAACCAGGCTCCAGTTCTCTATGATATGGTGGACTCGTTGAGATTTACAAATCATAATATATAACATTTTGGGCTTGGCCCCCCATCGCAATATCATGATTAGTGCTTTCATCCTAGGCCTTTTGTAACACCATCCTTATTCTGCGATTGCGATATGCAATAATATCACATCACAATCGGGTCTTCGCCAGGGCCGATTCTTAACCTTTTTGTTCCTCCTCCAGCCTGTGATATGCGATATCATAATCACAACCAGAAATGCCAGGGGCTAATTCTTCTTAAGCTGCTCCTCCTTTTCACTGATATGTGATATGCAGGGCCCAAAGGCAACCTTCCAAGTGGCGTTCCTCATTCGCTGAAACTTTTCCATGTCATCTACTCCCTGCTACCTGGACAAGTCAAAACTCAAAATTTGACTTGTTCTAACTTCGTCATCTGGACTCGAATTTGAGTGTCATTCACACTGTTGGAATTAGGAAGACGAGCACTTTGATCCAATGCTAAGTTTATCCAGATTTTGCCACTTTGAGTTTTGAGCCTTTCACCATGCCAATAATACTTTTCTGAAATACACCTGGATCACTTCATCATCCTCCTTAATGGATCCCCATCTCCACCCTTCCACCCCTTTAAGGGCATTAGGTAGGGGGGCCCAATTTACCCCTTTCTCTTTGTTATAATGGCCAAAGGGCTTAGTCGCTCCATATCTGCAGCCTTGTCAGCCAATGGGATTTCTGGTCTCTAGCCTCATGCCTCTGCTCCTCCCTCCACACACCAAAAATTTGTGGATGAAAATTTGCTTATGGGGCTCCTGACTGTCAAAGAAGCTTCCTTCTTCAATACCATTCTCTCTGACTTCTTCACGGCCTCTGGCACGTCCATCAATCCTAAAAAATCTAAATTATTCTTCTTCAATACTCCTTTGCTTATTTGAAGACACATTTCTTGAATCCTCGACTTCTCCATAAGCTCTCTCCCCTACAAATACCTAGGGTTTCCCTTGACTGACAGGCCTTTGGCTCGAGCCATTTGGGAAGCTTTGATAAATAACTTAGAAAAGAGGCTAGCCAACTAGACCTTCTGATCACCGAATCTAGCAGGTTGTCTTGTTCTTATGGAAATTGTTTTATGGGCGATCCAAAAATACCTATATTTAGCTTTGGCTACCCCAAATGTGATCTCCAATGCAATTAGAAATCTACAAAGGAACGTCTTGTGGAGAGGAGCAGAGAAAACATAGAAATGGGCTCTAATTGCATCGAAAAAATTTTGTAGGCCCAAAAAAGATGGAGGCCTAGGACTTAGGGACATTGAGCTCCTAGGGAAGGCCTTGGGAGCTAAAACTCTTTGGACATGGATTGCAAATCTCAATTTCGCCTTAGGGAATCCTATGGGAAGAAAAGTATGATCCCACCCACTCGCAGGAGCAAATAATAAGGCTAAACAATACCATCAAAGGTTTTGTAATCTGGAACCAAACGTGGGAGAATCGGGCTGTCATCCAAAAAAACATTTTCTGTGAGGTTGGTAGTGGAGAAAAGGAACTCTTTTGGGAAGATTCCTAGTAGCAAAGGCCTGAACTCGAGAAGGATCAATATCAATTAATTAAGTCTGAAATGCAAAATAGAGGTAGGAGCAAGGTTTGTCATTAATGGAAACCTAGCATATAAGGGAACAATTGGAGAGAATGGATTGATCAAAAAGACTATATGCCCCATATCAACCCTCAGGTTTGTTCTGAACTACCAACGGAACTCCAAAAGAGACAAATCCTCCATGACACCGCAAATGACAAAATTAGTTGGGGAAAAAACACAGCTGGTCACTTCAACATAAAGGAAGCATACAGATACATTGTTGAACATGATCAAATCCAACCTAACTCCAAATGGAATTCAATTTTAGACAGAAGACAATGGCCAAAAATCTACATCCTCCTTTGGCTTATCTTCCATCGGAAAATTCTAACATAGGAAAACCTTAAAAAAAAGGTTTTATTGGACCCTCTAGATGCCAACTTTGTCAGTAAGAGGAAGAATCTTCAAACCATTTCTTGAATGAATGTCTCTATGCGATCAAAATTTGGGATTGGGTTTATTTAATCTTTAAAATATCGGATCAGGATCCCTCTTCCATCCTCAACACCATCTCTAACTAGCGCACTTCCTTCTCCCCCTATCCTCCGATTAACAGGGCATGGAATACCGTCCTAGGGATGGTTTGTTGGGCTCTCTGGAAGGAATGTAACACCATAATTTTCTGAGGTATTTCATCTCAGGAGGAAATCAACTTATCTAAGATCAAGAGCTCCATTTGAGAGTCAGTGGACTCCTCCCCTCTTCAGAACACCAACGACCCTCCTAGCAACCAGATGTGAGAATTCTCTCCATGTTGGACCTCCATCAAGCTAGTGCCCCTAAGGTCACCTCTTTTTCTAGAAAAGGAGAACAGAACGACAAATGGTTGCCCCCGGTGCTGGGTATTGTTAAGCTTAATTACGATAGCAAGGCTAAAGGAAACTCGGGCCTAGCAGGTTTCAGAGGCATCTTCAAGAACACTCAAGGGGAAATACTATCGACCTACAAGAGTAATATTGGTTCAACAACTAATAATGCAACAGAATTACATGCTCTAGAACACAACATTACCATTGTGAAAAGCCATAAGTTAATCCCCTTAATCATGGAAGGGGATTCAACTCTCACCAGAGAGGTTTGCAAGAAGCTCCATCAAGGTATTTAAGTGGGCAAAGTCTCGGATAATTAGCACCTAAATAAAATCATGAAAAGAATTAAAAAAAATATAGACAACATGGAAGGATTACATTTCTAGGCCATTAGAAGAAACGATAATAAGCTTGTAGACACATTAGCAAATGAGGGGAAAGAAGGGAGCTTGTGACTGAGATCATGGTGATGGCATGATTTGGAAGAAGGTGATCTATGTCAATATTGTGAAGCTATCAATGCCAAGGACAAGGCTCGCTCAAAGTATTTGGAGGAGGATGGTACTAATGCACACATGCCCAACATCGTCCTTAGTTTGATAGTTTTATTGTATAATCCAACCACGACCCCTCTCTTCTACAAGGATGTCACCTTCTGTCCCCTTATCCTAGTGAGGTACCCTCTCCACCACCTAACCCCTGTACCTCCCACACCCCTCCTTCTCTCCCCTTCCCTCTGCTCCAGGCCCCCTGAAGCCTTCTCGCTTCTATATATTCCCCCTTACCACTCTACTTCTTATCGTTCCCTCTATTTCGATCCTTTAGCCCATCCACCTCTCCCTTGTTCTTTGTTTATTCCAACTCTCTGCTCTCTCTATCTTCATCATGGCCCCTAGCGTTTCTCCAACTCGGCTCCCAATTAAGGGCGCAGGCATGGTAGAACGATCTCTCACTGGGATTCCTTGGGTTCTCCCCCCATCACCCACGCTGAGTCCTCTGCGAGGCATGCAACTCTAAATTATGGGGTTGCAGTCAACCCGGAGACCCAAAAGCGAATCCCCAATCTCAAAGCTCAAGCTAGAGCTATGCACATAGGTGTCCCCTTGGAGGAAGTAGATGCAAAATTCACATGGATACCTGACCCAACCCTTACTGGAGCGCGAAAGAACCTCTATGCGCGAGAAATTGACACCTAGTGGAAGATGAGGACATTTCTAAGTTTGGCCCTAAAGGAGTAGGCAGATCGCTCCAAGGTTGTCGAATCAAAATTGACAGCCTAATAGAAACATTTGTGATCTTTGTTCATGCAATTCACCACTGTCGCTTCATAACTCGTGATTCTCCACAGTATACTGTCATCAATAAGAATTCTATGGCTAAGGTCCACTCACCTGCTAACGAATCGCCGAGAATAAAGAAAGAGATGGCTGGAGCCTCTTCTATACTCTTGTAAGCCACTATGCCTTAGGAAGGGAGTACACGGGAACAACCGATCAGTCTGGATGACGACCCTACCACCAACATTTTCGAATGAACATTGAAAGTTCTTTTTTTTTCCCACATCCCCCGCGGATACCAGACTGCAGTTGAGCACGTGGTCATCGAAATAAAGGCCCCCGACAAAGCATTTCAAGGCACGACTCAGTCCCTGGATCTATTTTTGAGCATACTGCAAATTGGGTTTCTTTGTGTTTCTTGGATATTGATCTCTGTAACTCCTATAGTATTCAGAACCCAAATTTCGTAAAGTTGCACTGTAGCATGATCAATTCAAAGGCTAGCACAGACAGTTTTTTTGTCTCTTATGTCAGTGACTCTGTCCCGCACAACCCAACCTTTGTAAATACCCTCTTTTTACAGTGATATATCTTATCTTATTTACAAAAAAAAAATTATAATTCTAATATAATTTAATTAACTTTTTCTTAATTTTATTTTTAATTAAAATTTATTTTAATTATATAATAATTAGTTTGTAATCAATAAGTTTAATCTTATATTACCATCAAAATATTATTAATTAAATAATTATAATTTAATTTAGGATTAGATTTTAATTAAAAAATTCGTATTTTTGACTGAGACAACAAATTTTCTAGGATTCTAGTAGTTTTAACACTTCAACTTCAGAAGGTCATAACTTGAGTTTTACTTGGCCAAATGAGGCCCAAGATGGCTCATTGGTTAGATAAAATGATGGAAAATATTTCTCAGGTTTCACAGCAAGATTTCATCATTTAATGGGCATAATATGCATCAAAATATCAAGCTCCAAATTTTTAAACAAAACTAATTTTATGAGTTTAATTTTCTACATTTGCGTTTCCTCATAACCTTTGTTGAATACAGATTCATTTGTATACGTTATCCTTGACCAATTATATCTTCACATGGATCAATGAAAATATCAGATTTCATTTTATTTTTTTTATTTAATTAAATTATGATTGCAATATATTTTGTGTTCCTGATTTGGTTTTTTCATTTTAATATGTTTTTTAATTGAATTTTGATTAGTTTTGACAAGAAAACAGTTCAAGGGATTAGGAAAAGAAGATTTCAATCAATAGGGTTGCTCCAGCAATAGATGAAATGAATTTGGACCAATGAAAATTGTTGGAGCATAATTACTCTTCAACAACTCTCCTATTCGGAATTGATTTTGTAAATTATAAATAGTGGTTTGTAGAATGAGAAAATGGTTTCTCTCTTAAGCAATTTTGTAATTCTTAAAGCACAATTGTAATAGGGATTCCAGGCTGTAGGTAGAGAGATGAATAATCTCAGATCTGAGAATTATTGAGATTTTTCTTTTGCATTTTGAACTATGTATGGAGAGCAGAGCTTGCATTATTGCAACTCTTGTTTTAATAGCAAAAGTTCATGAATTGTACAGGATTGTTGGAGATCAAAGCCAAAGAAACCGTTTCAATAAATCGAAACACTATTGGTTTTTATACTGATTTCATTTTGTAATAGCAGAAATGTGTCAGTTTCATTCCTATTTGTGCACTATTGTCAATGTGAGTAATTTTCCTCAATAATTTGTTGTTATTTGTCTCTTCTCTTATGTGCTAAACTATGATTTCGGAGTAACTATTGACTCAAAAATTAGTACTTTAATTATAATTTAACAAACAATAATAGTTTGTGAATCGTCATTTTGTGAATTACTTCATAAATGGTGTTGATTAATTATCTCAATTAATAGATATCTGAATAGAATGTGTTTTGGTATCCATAATATTAGTTAATTGAACTACTTTGTTAGCTTGATATTCATTATAAGCTAGACATATTTCAATCTCAATCATTTAAATACTTTTCTTTTGGTTGGGTTAGATCTACATCTTCCTATTCGAGATAGGTTTAGGATACTTTTCCTTTTGTTTACATTTTAGGGTTAGTTTGCATTTAGATTTAATTCTACATTCCTACAATTCCTCTTATCAAAGAGGCAACATTTAGTTGTGGCTTGGTTGATCCCCAAATCAGCTAAAGGATCACTTTCTTGCCTAATCAGCAAGAGGGTTGATCTGACGTCTCTTCTCTACTGGTAGGTGAAATTCATATTTTAATTCAGTGGAGATAGAGAGAAGATAACTGGACCTAGTTTAACCAGTCGGAACCACCATTTGAATGGAAAATGAGTTTCTCTAAGTTCTCGAATGGGTGCTCTCCCTTATGATGTTGTAGGCAAAGAGTTTTTAACATTAATTTTAACAACGGTATAAATTATGATCTGATTTCATTGTTTTTCATTCATTTATTTTGTTTGATTTCAAGTTTGTTTTTTTTTTTCATTTTTCAGTGTTCAATATGCTAACGCATAGAGCGGTTTAGTATTGAAGACTCAACTAATGCATTTCTTGATCGGGAAAATGAAGGTTCAAATCATAATCATGAACATCAAGAGATATTAATCTTCCAATTGGAATTGATGTTCATTTATTATCAATCGCTTCTTTATTGTCAAAAGCAGTGCCAACAAGAGAGTGTATTTTCATAGTATGACCAACACTCTAATTCAATTAATGATCTTTCATTGAAAATACCATATTTCCATCCATTTTTCATTGACCCATTTGAAAGACATTTGGAAAGTTTTCCTTCACAAAAGATTATTAATAATTTAACATATGCACATAAGATTGAATAGTTTTTGCAAGCCATTGTATTTAAAAATTCATTTCCACAATTTAGTCTGTTATCCCCTCGTTTGAACCCCTCCCAATCATTAATGGAAATCCATCCAAATTGCTATGATCCAATTAAAATTCAGCTGGAAAAGGCATTTCATGACAAGGTGATTTTAAATAAGTTGTTTCTTCTAAATATATTAGCAATAAATATACATCTTGCATTCATATTTAGTTACGTTAATTTAATTATATTTGTATTTTTGTTATTGATGTTTGATTTGTACATACATGTAGGAAAAAAATCTTTGCATGGTTCCATTGGAAGAATGACTATACCTAGTAATGTTTCCTTTTCATTCAGTTAACAATAGAAATAGATTAAATTATATTTAGATTCCTTTTTTGTTAGCATTTATTTCATTATTTCAGGTTTTTTTTAATAAGCAAGTAATGAATCTGAGTTTTTCTTAGCATCCCTTTTTATGACAAAGTGGTTTAGAACATATCAAGGTTCTCATAGAATTAGATTATATACACTTGTAATGCACTTGATTTCATTGCTTTTGCAGAACTTCCTCACATTGTTAGAAAATGTTTTTTGTGATAAAAGCATGTATGAAGAAATTCCAAGGAATTGCTATTGCTTGGAAATATTTGATTCACGAGTATTTATGAAAAGCTCATTTTCACCACTATTGTCCTCTAATGTATATTTGAGGTGGATGTAATTCGAAAGTTCATTACCTAGTATTTTAGACTAAATAAGTAGATGATATTGAACATATGCGGATTTTGAGAAATGCATGGGGGAATTTGAAGATTTATGAGGCTAACTCATAGTCAATATTCTTCCAGGCATGCATTTTTCAGGTTCATCTCCATCTCTTGTTTGTTTTTATTTTTCATAGGTTATTTCTTATTTATATTTTGTTTCTTTTGTAGGTCTTCATTTGCTTGATCTTGGAGACTTTAGATAAGAAAGCAACCAACCATTTCTAAATATGCAACATGTTTAGGGAAGTATTTTTTGTTTTGTCAGAATTTCAGGATTCTTTAATTTTTCTTCTGTTCATTAAAACCCCAATAGGCCTTTAATACAGTATCAGAAGATCCATATTGGATCAATATAGTATCATAACTCTCCTCATAATAAAGTCCCAATAAAATTATTCTCTGATCTAATATTTCCAATAATTAATATAACTATTAAAGAGGTTTTTAATTGAAAGGTGAAATTGAGTTGGGTGCTTCATTTTAAATTAAATACTTTAAGAGCCATTGGCCTCACAATTACCACTTGGAATATTGACCTTCTGAATATCAGAACTTTTCATATAAGAATCACTTAAAATACTCTGATATCCCAATCCTATGATACTTGGATAATCCAATCCTCTAATATCTCTTTTCACCCATCCTCTGATGTATGACATGTCTGATACTTCGATATACTTATATTGTCGATCTTTGATATTCCCCTCCTATCCATATTAGAATATCATTTGTCACTCTTTTCAACCCCTGATATGAAACCTCCGATACAAGACCTTTGATATCCTTTGCCTCTCATATTTTTAGTCATTTCATAATAAAATCCTATCGGATGGTAATAATATCGCATTTTTCAAAGATACAACCATAATATTTCTGTTGGAAATAATACTGAGAGGG
>APFE031485016.1:170845-212027 GCA_000404065.3 Pinus taeda | reverse complement strand
AAATTCAAAATATAAGTTCTGCTCATCGGATTAAGACTATTTTATATGGATTTTACACCTCTCAGAAAGAGGAATCCAACAAAAATATTAGCCTCTTAATCTGAGCATCAGAACATGGAGTTTGGACCTAGTTGTCCAAATTTAACAATGTGGAATTGCTCCTCTCTCCTTCCTACCACTATTGCTCAGCCAATAAGAAAACAAACTTCTTGGCAAGACGTCTACTGAGGAAAAACTCCCTCATTGTGCTTCTCTTCTCTCTTCTGACGTCTTTCTGTGCAGCAAAATGGCCTACAGAAAAAGTAAATCCCACCAGCTCTTCCTCATGCTGAGGCTTAGCGTTGCTCCCTCTGCCACGACAAGATTTCAATTTGGTAGCCCTTCTCTTTGTCGACTCACTCAGACAGAGTCTGCCTCGAAATTCAGCCCTCTTGGTTTGGACTGCGCAATCCCCTTGGCGATTCGGACTATTGCCTCCTCCAACTATTTTGATCTCCTTTTCTGCTCAGCGCATGGTTCTCTAGCACTGTTCTTCTTGCTTCACCTGCACTTCTCTGATACCATGTGAAAATTCCTTAAACCTGGGAATCCCTACTGCAGCAACTAATGATATTTCTCCTACTTGATAGATTTACATGAACAAGTTATTCGCAGTTTCCTACGACAAACATCGAAATACATACACTGCAACCTACACCAATTTAAATAATACGCCGAAACAAGAAACTGAACAATAGAGAAAGATACAACACAAATGATAGAGTTGTTTTTGGACAAATGTCCTCGGGAAAACCCAATGCGGGAAAACCGGTGTAGTAGATCTGAGGGTTTTTATTATTAAGTTGAAATTATTTCTGAATACAATCTCTAGATGCCTTGTTGGCAATCCAATATAGAGAATATCACTCGACAGAAGAAATTAGTGAGATTACCTCACTCTACACTACAAGTCTCGGTTGATCCATCATCTAAACCAACGAGTTCCCTGGCTACTTCTACGCTGCCCTTGTGTGGGCCTGCATCAGCCTCTAAGGCACCGCATCACCTTTTCTGGGAATCAATTTAGCTTCTAGAGTTGATTCCAGCCCTCCCGGCTTAGAAACATCAGCCTCCTCAGCAAATTCAGACCTCTGCGTGAAGGCTTCTGCACTACTCTGCGTGGGGCCTACATGAGCCCTTCTTGGCTCTACGTCACCCTCTCTGGCCTCTGCGCTACCTCCTATGTGTGTCTCTCTGCCTCTCTGTTGAGTATCCTTGGCCTCAGAGAAGATCCTCCAACCAAAACTCCCTCTATCCCTCTTTGCGTGATCACTACAAATCACTGTGTTGCCTCTAGCTTCAGCGATTCGATCTGACTGATCAACTCCCTATGTTTTTTCCAAATGACCCTCAAGCTTCCTTAAATAATCTCCTCGTTGACATTCAACAGCCCAAATTAGAAGCTAATCAATGGCTAAGATTATTTCTTCTTGATCCTCGTCTTCTTCTAGAAGTTACACCCACAATTTGATTAATACCCATTAATTATTTTAATTTCCTATGTTTAGACTTAGGAACCCATTAAAAGTAATTAATTATTTTAGTAAAAATGTCTCCAAGTGGAATTTCCCAAAACGCTTATTGTTTCTTTGGAATACATGTGCCCAAGCCACCTTGCAAAATTTGAGGCTTATAGCACATCCGATGCTACCAAAAATCAGCATGAATCCCCTGAGAGAGGTTCCCCAATGCCCAGTCAATTGTCATACACAACTAGCCACAGTGCACTTTATCTTGTGATTTCTTGTGATTTATTTTTTCCTCGACACTTCATCCTTTCTGAGTAATTCACATTGTCTGTTTAGGTAATTCGCCCCCCCTGTTTGAGCAATTTGCACCATTGGAAAATCGAGCTCTTGTTGCAGAAAAATCAATCGCCAATTCTCCATGAAAATCACTGTGAAGAATCTCTCCGAAAATCTCTGTTGAAACTCCTGTTGCTAATGTCCTTGCTACATATGTGCCCTTGCTATGATTGCAACTCTATGTCTTGATGTGTTCTCCTAACGCTCATCGATTTCCTCATATAATCTCTCTTCGACAAATCAACAACCATGATTTAATCACAATTGATGCCTAAGATCATCTTGACCCCATCAAGTTACTTTTTTGGAAGTCTCTAGAGAAAAATCGATTTAGCCCAGTTAATACTAATTAATTAAGCTTATTTACCTAAGTTAGACTTAGGAAAATAGTTCCTTACCTGATCCATTATAATCCTCAACAAAAGAGGTAACAATTTTGAAGACCGATATACTATTCCCTCAACGAAGATGACTCAGTAAACTTTGCTTCAAAAACACAATCCACAACAAATCCTATTGAGGTATCTTGTCTAGTATTAGGGCTCCATAAGTATCTCATAAAATTCCAAAACTTACATCACAACTTTACCAAGATTCAATTTCCAAATAGATTTTGAATAGCTCAAATCAATGCAAATAATTACCAAATAAATTCTTTGAACAACTACGGTCCATATCTACACAATTGCTACTGAAGGGTCAAATATATCTTACCAAAAATTGCAGAGTTATCTCAATGATCAGGACAAAAGGAGAGCCTTAGAACCTTGGAATAGCCCAAGAAAGATGATGAGTTTGCTCCTCAGAAGAACCCACACTAATGCTTCAAAAACTCACAAACAATCTCGGATCTAAATAGTCAACAAGATTTACTGATAAGTCTCGGATGGGCTCAAAAAATTTCAAAACTTGACTTTAGAGTATTGCCAACATACTTCACAGATGTCTCTACAACATAGGTCGCTTCAGAAAATGCCAATGATAAATCAAACTGTTGTGATGAATGTTACCATTTGTATCTCAGAAGAGTTGTGTTTGAGGGAGGGCTGAATAGGTTTATAAATATCAATCATGCCCAAGTAGATTCATGTTGAAAATTGGCACCGAAGGGATGAATTCCCTCGAATAAAATTTCATTTTTGATTATTCTAGAGTGAATTTCTAAAATTAGAAAGTCATGTTTATCATTACAACCATGAGTTTCGAAAATTAGTAAGTCACCTTGCTTCAATTGGTAATCAAGTATAGATGATGGAAAATCACTTAACTTATTAGTCATCAATATTATAAATATTATTATTATTACACTTATGATATTATAATATTATCTAAAGAGGAATCACATGTCACCTCTCCTGCTTTGGCACCCAATCATGCCACTTCACATCTCTCTCCTTGACGACAAATCGAACTCTCTCATTGAATGATACATTACTCTCTCTCTCTCTCTCTCTCTCTCTCTCTCTCTCTCTTAATGGATTCATTCCTCTCTCTCTTTAATGCTCTTACGCACCTCTTACACTCTCTTACACACTTTAATGATTCTTCATAAAAAGATTCCTCTTACACCTCTTTAATGCATATGTTACACTTCTCAACAGGTTATATTACTAAGGCATGCATTCTCCTTCTTTATCGCACAAGTCACTAAGGCATGCGTAGTCCCTCTTAATGGCATGAGTTACTAAGGAAAGTGTACTTTCTTTAATGCATAAGTTACACTCCTATTTTGGAATATGTAACTTCTCCTCAAGGCATGGGACATACTCCTTCATGAATTCGACCTCCTTGCTCTTCCTATATATTTGTGCTTCTCATCCTCTCTACTACTCACTTGTGCATTGTGAAAGGAGAGTACGAACTTGAGAAAGAGAGAACTAGAGAGACTGGAGAAGAATTGAGAGAGAGTCTTGAAGAGTAAGAGCAAAACTTGGTGAGCCTAAGTAATTCAGTGTTTGCATCAACCACTGCTATCATAGATCTTCAAATTTGGGTAAGCTTCTTCTTTCTCTCATTGTATTTAGTATCTCTACTAACCATTTAAGTTCTAACAAAAGAAGAATTTGATTAGGTTTTCCCCTTGTGGGTTTTTCCCTGGTCATTGTTAATTTTCTCTTATGGCTATATTGTTCTTTGCTTTAATAATTGCATTACATCATTCACACATTGAATTCACCCCACAACATTTTAACGTTATCACTTCATATGCAATTATATAGAAAGAACAATATCAACAACAATGTAGCGGAAATAAAAGGAACACGAGAAGACAAGCATTCAAACAGAGACACCAGGATTGGTTAGAGAGCAAGGAAAAACCCCACAATGCAGCGGAAATAAAAGGAACACGAGAAGACACGCATTCACACATAGAGACATCAGGATTGATAAGAGAGCAAGCAAAAGCCCCACAAGGGGGAAAATATAGAATTTAATTCTTCTTCTTCTATTAGATTTCATCAATTGTTCAACTGAGATACAAAGTACACCCATGAAGATTTATATCAAAACATCGGGCCACCTAGGGCCTACTCAAATATGTTCAAAACTATGTTTGTGAACTAACATCTGAGAATGTTGTTGCCAAGAAGAGCTTAGCCATGGTCAAAGATGGATCTGCAAAACTGCCTTCATTCACTTTGTTGAGACTTCCTTCCATAGATCACTGCTCAGAGTCAAAGTCAAGATTACAACCCTCATTAGGGTTTCTTTTCAGGGTTACTATAGACTAGGTTTTTGCACATATCTTAGAGATAAGATGAGACCATATCATAAATCCTGCAAGACATTCATAGTTGCTACTGTTGTAGTGTATATATATATATATATATATATATATATATATTATATAGTGATTATGTAACAGTTGCAAATATGTTGATGAAAAATTATACCATTGTTTGGAGATGTACTGTTCTAAGCCAAGACTCTTATACATACTATGAAAGCAAGATCATTTATATTCCAGAGCTTTGAGACTATACATACCAGGTGAAAAAAGATTGATGCCCATAAATCATACCACTGTGAAATATGAACTAATGAGATTACATTAGAGCGAAGTTAGTGAGACATGTTAGATCTATACCATCCTCTGTGATAAACCAAAAATGTTGATGGCATGAGAGTAGAATCTAATACGATGCCATCACAATGATCATTATAACACAAAGGCAACAAGATCACAGGGATGTCATAGTTACAAAGATGCCATACTTTGCCATATACTGCTTGAGTTTGTGATGTGCCATATATACATATACTACATACGACGACATGCTAATTACCAAACTATGATGCCATACTAATACAGAATGAGATCCCTGAAAGCGAGATCAAGAATGCGAGGGTCCTACACATAATGAAAGATCTGTAGCCATAATCGTGTAAACTATAGCCATGTGTGAGTTGTAACCAAACAAATCATGTAATCATGTGAGAGTAGTAACCAAATGAGTTTTGTACCGGAGATGCAACTTCATGCAGAGATGCACCACTGCAATAACCACGAGCCACTGTAACACAAACATAATGGACGTGATCCCGCAAAAATGAAACAAACAATCCAAGCTTTTTCGTAGTTCACCTCAGATCCATTATTGTGTCTTATGAATTCAGTTTCGTTTTTTACTTGTAGCCAATGAAAGGGAGTCAAAGTAGTCTAGCTTACATGAGCATATTTGGAGGGAATTTCTTAATTTAAATTTCATTTAACTTAAATATATTTTGCCCAAAAAGTTTATAATGCATTTTCTTTTAATATCCAATTTTTGGGCTACTTTGGGGCTTAGGGTTTCCTTAAGAGGAAATTTGCCCTGATGTTGCCCAATTTAACAGTCATTGAACCTAAACTCACTGTGTCTTATTGAGTTCTTGGTTGTCTTCTATTGTGTATATGGTTTATGTTATATATACAATTAATTAACTAATATTGCAGATTAAAAAAGATATTGGATCAAGTAATTGTTATAGCATAAAATTTCATAATTTCAACATGGTATCAGAGGTTTGGTGAAGACAAACTCAAGAAGACAAGTGTTGTTCCAACCCATTTTCTGCTAAAATATCTCTTGTTGTCCACTCCATTTACAACCCATTTTCTATTGAGATATAAAGTGTTGTCCACTCTATTTACAACCCATTTTCTGTTGAAATATCAAGTGTTGTCCACTCTATTTGCAGCCCATTTTCTGCTAAAATATCACTTGTTGTTCCTTCTACTTGCTACTCATTTTCTGCTTGAATATCTCCTCTTTTGCTGTTGAAATATCTTATCTACTACTGAAATATCTTTTATTGTCCCTTTCTATTTGCTGCTGAAATTTTGAGTAGATCAAGATGTTTTCCTCTTACTTTAAGAATGAAGAGAAGTTGGTTGATGCTTCAAACTTCTTCACTTGGAAGGCCAAATTGGATATTACTCTTGAAGAACATGATATTCTGAAGCATGTTGTAGGAGAGGTAGCAAAATTAGTTGAAAAATCCAATGTTGCTATCAAGGCTAGATCAAGAGAGGAGAAGTGAAGGAAAAAAAGATTATCCTTGATTCTCTTGGAGACCACCTCATCACTTATATCTCCAACTTGAAGAAAGCCAAAGAAATGTATGAGAAGTTGATTGGAATGTATCAAGTGAATAACTTGAGTCAAATTCTTGCTCCAAAGAATCAACTCAAGCATATTAAGATGAACAGAGGAGAGGAGAATATTCAAGCATACTTCATGAGGGTATAAAAAATCGAAGATCAGTGGTCAACTTCTGGTGAAGTTGTTTCTGATAAAGAGTTGGTGTTGATTACGCTTGGAGGTCTTCCTTCTTCTTGGGAAACTTTTATTACGACCATCAGCAACAATGACAAGTTTTCTACATTTGATGAGCTCCTAGGAAAGTGCAGTCAAGAAGAGGCTTTGAATGCCTTCTATCATCGTTGTATATTATCACAATCTCTTCCTTTCTTTTCACACACTTCATTTCCAAAAGCTTCCAATCTTGAATATAGTCAACTTCCTTATGTTGCATATATTATGTTGATTTCATCTAGTGTGACTTTTGCTCTTCTGTAATAATTGGGAGGAGGAAATCTTTTCTTCGCTAGATCACATTGTAACCATATGACTTGTGAAAATTCTATCACTGCAACATTTGATTTACTTTTCCTACTTATTCTTTAATAAGTTATCTATGAAATCCCTTCAATAAACATTAAAATAAATTATGCTACAGATATCACACCGTAATATAGAAGCAAACACATGTACAAGAATCAACACATTGACACAGATATTTTGGACAACAGTCCCCGAAAAAAAACCCAATGTGGGAAAACCGGTGCAGCAAGGGAGGATTTTATTATTCAGCAATTCTTCAGTACAAAAGGGTGCCAAACTGGCTTACCCACAGAGAGAAACATTCTCCAACACTTTTCCCAGTCCTAGCGCCAGCTTGGCTGACCTCTGCGTGGCTCCCAGACACTCTGCGTCAACCCCTGCTTGACTGCGTCAGCCTTGGGCCTCTCTACGTCACCCACGCAGGTCCTCTAGTAACTGCGCAGTCTCCTGTTGCCTTTGCATCTGCCGCTCTTGCCTCAATGTTGGTCTCCAATGGCTGATCCTGTCTCTCTATTCCATACTTGCTGCCTCCCGACTGCTCACCAGACCACTAGTTCGAATTTCTCAGCTAACTCCGCTCCCGAAATTGAACTGAATGGTCTCCCTTAGTGTGTTCTCCAAGTGATCCTCAAGCCTCCTCTAATACTTTTCTCGTTGACAAATCAACCACTGAGATTAAGTCCGTACTCAACGACTAAGATTAACTCTGGCTTGATGCATGACTTTTGGACCCTTCTAACACAGTTCTATATTAATTCACATTAATATTTTATTTTCCCTAAGTTTAGACTTAGGGACTCCATTAAAAATATTAATTATTTTAATATCTCCCAAACTGTTGAGAATCTACCCAAACCATTTCTGGGTATTGGAGATCTCATGTGCTTTAGCCTCTCCACCAATTTTCGTGGCTAGAGCACATCAGATGCTACCCCAAATCAACACTCCCTCTTAGTGAGGACTGTGCTCTAGTAATACTCCTCACTGAGTATCACCCTGATCATCTGGCATCGGTCCCTGTGTTGATGCTAAGCCTCCCTGCCCAACATCCTCTGTACTACTGCCCATGGCTTTGCTACTGCCACTGCTGCATCTGTATGACAACTCCCTCTACATCTGTGCTGTTGTTGGTCCTTTCTCCCAACACTGCATCGCACTGCAACTCTCTCTGCATCCGTGTTGTTATCACTCCCATTTCTGCTACTAAAACGGGTTCTTTACCATCCCCATCTTTTCCCTAAAGTAGTCAAACTTTGTCCTTCCAAGGGCCTTGGTGAGGATGTCCGCTACCTGTTCTCTTGTAAGAGTGTAGCTCAACTATACAGCTCCTCGTTCGACACAGTCTCTGACAAAGTGACACCGGATATCAATATGCTTCAACCTATCATGAAACACTAGATTCTCAAAGAGCTTGATGCAACTCTAATTATCGCACATGATCCTGGTCACCTCAACATTCCTTTTGAATAGGTTCACAAGCAGTTTTCTAAGCCATATGGCCGCACAAGAAGTTGTGCTCGCCACCATATATTTTGCCTCAGATGAGCTCAGAGCCACGGACTTCTATTTCCTACTGCACCAGGGAGGTCATTCTTGATCCAATGTTGAAACAGTACCGATAGGTACTTTTCCAATCCACTGAATTTTTTGCCCAATATGCATCAGTAAATCCACTCAAATTGATATCCTTACCTTTGGTGTACAAGAGTCCATAATCGATTGTTCCGTGTAAATACCTGAGAACGTGTTTGGCTGCTGCCCAGTGTGCCCTCTTTGGTTCCACCATGACCTGACTGAGGGTGTTAACAGCATAGCCAATGTCTAGCCTTGTATTGACCAAATACATTAGGGACCCTATGAGTTGCCTATATAGGGTGGGATCAACATCCTTGTCTTCTAATGCATCAATCTTCTTTCAGTTGGTGATCATTGGAGTAGCCATGGGTCTATAGTCCCCGAATCTTTTCACGATTTCTGTAGCATACCTCCCTTGTCCAAGGAAGATTTCTCCCTTATGCTACCAAACTTCCAAACCTAAGAAGTAATGCATTCGTCCCAAATCCTTCATTTGGAATTTTGTGGCTAGATTCTTCTTGTAGTCCCCAATGAGCCTGGATGATCCTGTCAGAAAGAGATCATCCACATACAATACTAAGATTAGCAACTCAATCTCTACAACTAGATAGTAGAGACTTGGATCCGCGTCACTCTTGACAAATCCCATCTTATGCAAGTAGCCATCTATTTGACCCTACCATGCTCTAGGTGCCTGTTTCAGCCCATACAAGGCTTTCTTCAATCTACATACATGAGACTTCTTCTCATGTGTCTCAAAGCCCTCTGGCTGTTCAATGTATACCTCTTCTTCTATTACCCCATTTAGAAAAGTTGTTTTGACATCCATCTGATGAATCTCCCATCCCATCTGAGCTACAAGAGATATCACGGCCCTAGTAGACGTATACTTGGCTACCTGGGCAAAGGTCTCCTCATAGTCAATTCCTTCCTTTTGGGTATACCCCTTAGCCACAAACATGGCCTTGTATTTCTCAACACTGTCATCTGCAGCATATTTGTTCTTGTAGATCCATCTCGAACCTACCATTGATCTGTCTTAAGGCCTTGGCACTACCTCCCAGACATCGTTCACCATTATGGAGTTGTACTCCTCTACCATCACGTCTAGCCAAACCTGATGTTGAGCTGCCTCCTTGAAACTGGCATGCTCCCCATCCTGAGCTACTAATGCCTGATATCTATCTGGTTGTTTTCGCTCCCTCTTATTGTTTCTTGGCGCACCGATGAAGTCCTCTACATCTCGCAAAATCTGACGAAGTTCCTTGCTAGTTCTTCCTCTACCAGTAGGTGCTTCTGTTAGCTCCTCTTCCTCATCCTCAAAATATTCCTGACCCGAGGAATAATTTTTACTTCCGTTGGTTGAAGAGGCTTAACCAACGGCTCCTCTTTGTACTGCTCCTCGGAAGGCATCTCACGAGATTTTATGAAAGCCCTGTCCTCCATGAACTTTACATCTCGTCGAACTACTACCTTCTTGCTCCTTGGAAGGTAGATTTTGTATGCCTTAGTGTTCTCGTTATATCCCAACAAATATCTCTTTTCCGCAGTTTGATCCAATTTCTTCCTCTTTTCCTCTGATATGCAACAATATGCTAAACTCCAAAATACCCTGAAATGACTGACTTCAGGTGTCTTCCCTGTGAAAACTTTCTTTGGAGTAATCTTGCCCAACGCTCGATGAGGAGTCCTATTCTGAACATAGACTGTTGTGTTGCATGCTTCCGCCCACAGGAATTTTGGCATATCCTGATCATACATCATGGCCCTAGCTGCTTCAACAATAGTCCTGTTCTTTCTTTCTGCTACGCCATTCTGCTCTGGATTGTAGGGAGTTGTCCACTCTCTTATGATGCCCTCCTTAGCACAAAAATCAGTGAAGTCCTTATCAACATACTCTCCACCATTATCTGAGCGCAAAATTTTTATTTTCTTCCCGATTTGATTCTCCACTAGAGCCTTGAACTCTTTGAATCGACAAAAAACCTCGTCCTTGGTTTTCAAAAAATAAATCCAAGTTTTCCTTGAGTGGTCATCAATGAAGGTAAAGAAATACTCGGCTCCACTGAGAGCTTTGACAGACATAGGTCCACAGATATCTGAGTGTATGAATCCTAGTACACTCTTGGCCCTGTGTTTGCCCCTAGGAAATGCTGCCTTGGAATACTTTCCTAGAGCGCATCCTCTGCATACATCATCTCGTTCTGTACTCAGATTCAGAGCTCCTATTACAGTGCTCCTAAGAATTCTTAGAGCTCCATGGTGCAAATGACCCATTATTCTGTGCCATAGTTCATTCAAGTCCTTGTCTCCATGACTGCCTATTAGCGCCATTGGTGATTCTAGTTGTAATCTATACAACCTGTTACTTTTGATCCCAATCTGCACTTTCTTTTTCTAGCTCGGGTGTTTGACGTATACCTTCTCCTTAATGAAATAGACGTCATAGCCCTTGCCTTGAAGTTGCGACATGGAGAGTAAGTTTATCCCCAATCCTGGTACATGCAGCACATTTGTAGCACAAAACCCTTCTCCCGATTCTATTTGAAAAACTATGGTACCCTTCCCTACTAGAGTACACTTTGTCTTGTTCCCCATGATGATCTGAAAGTTCATCTTCTCTTCTTGATATTCTGAGAAACATTCCCTGATTCCCGTCATATGCCACGAGGCTCCACTATCTATATACCACACTTCAGATCTGGAAGCCAACATAGAGAAATTGAAGTCTCTTTTTCTTGTGCAAGTCCCCTGACGTGGATGCCTTTACATCGTGGTCTCGACCCATAATTGTTTTTCCCTTCCTGTCTCTGATTACTCGCTCTGATACCATGTGAAAATTCTATCATTGCAACATTTGATTTACGTTTCCTACTTATTCTTCGATAAGTTATTTATGAAATTCCTTCAATAAACATTAAAATAAATTTTGCTGCAGATATCACACTGTAATATAGAAACAAACACATGTACAAGAATCAACACATTGACACAGATATTTTGGACAACAGTCCTTGGAAAAAAACCCAATGTGGGAAAACCTGTGCAGCAAGGGAGGATTTTATTATTTAGCGATTCTTCAGTACAACAAGGTGCCAAACTAGCTTACCCACAAAGAGAAAAATTCTCCAGCACTTCTCCTAGTCCCAGCGTTAGCTTGGCTGACCTCTGCGTGGCTTCCAAACACTTTGTGTCACCCACGCAGACCCTCTAGTGATTGCACAATCTCTTGTTGCCTCTGCATCTGCCTGAAATGCCCTGCGTCTATGAAGCATAAAAACTGATAGCTTGCAGACTTGAATGTAAAAATACACAAGAGGCATTCGAAATAATAAATACCTAAGCAGGTGTCCTTTTGTGACTGGGCATGTCTTTTAGACGTGCCTTTTCACTTAACTTAATGACTATTTAACCTAATCAATATTTGATTATTTAATATTTACATTTACCTTATTTATTTACTTGTTATGAATTATATTCATAACATAGCCCCTTCCTTCAGAAGCTTTGTCCTCAAAGCTTATTCTCAGCAGTTTCCTTCAGTTTGCATTTGTCATCTCGACATAAGTAACTCGACGTCCTTGGCACCTCTACCTGTATAATTCGCTGGGTAACACCGTCTTGAATCCAGAGTTATCGATTTTTTTTTATATATCATTATATATCTAATCTATTATATATAATATATATATATTATCTATATAATATATATATATATATATATATATATATATATTTATAACTCAATTTTTTTATTAACTCTAATTTTTAATAACTCTATTTTTTTTTATACTCTGATTTTTTTTAATTAATTAATTATATAGTTGTACATATAATATAATTATATTTTTTTATAATAATTATTATGCTATGGTTTAGCCAAAATCGAAAAGTCAAACCTTACGACTCTTAGTAAAGTTGTGTTTCACCACGTGAAAACGGTGAGCACGAAAGGTTCGAAAACAGTTTTTTTTTTTTTACTGCCAGTTGGGTGCCGACAGACTTCAAGAATGATTCTAAATGATTGAAGGCCCTGACTGCCTCACCAGTGATCCGTTGTGTCCTTGTACATGAATAGGGTTTGCATCTCTACCGTAATCTGGACCTATCCTTCTGATGTTTGTTGCCATAAACAAGACTTGCATCCCTGGCATAATTAGGACTACGCCTCTCTGAACACCTTGCATGGATAGGACTTGGACTGCGGGTTAGCCTATGAATGGTCTCATCGCGTGGATACTTTTGTTGTGGGAAGCAAAGCCGCACGACCCCTGTGACAGTACAGAAGAAAATGCAGCGTTCCTAGGGAGGCCTCGCATGCCATAGCAGCCCTGACGTTGTACACATCATTCCTCATTCGCATGAGTGTGTTTACCAGAGCTTCCATGGAACCACGCATTGTCGCACACTCTCTATTCTCTGAAACAATGCAGAGGTCTCTAAGTGCTCGCAGAGCCAGCGCCATCTTCTTGTTGTATGTGTCGGCTCTCTCGATGAAGTCTACCAATACTTCGAATGTAATGATGTTAGTCTCGAAAATGATGGATAGTGTGACGTTGCATGTCGCCACGATCACCAGCATTTGGACAATGACATAGCTTTCTGGGTTGCTGCCGAGTGTGAAGTAAGCGTTGCCCAGGTTACAAAGAGCCATGGGGTTTATGAAGTGGTTGATCATGCGTCGGAGCCACCCCGCTCCGTAGTCTTTTAGGATTGTGATGGAATGCTGGAGCGTTGATGTTGATGGCTCAATAGACCTCACTGCATAAACAACAAGGGGAGACGTGGGTAGTCGAGCTGTAGTGGGGGCGAAGACGGGCAGTGTCAGGACCCACGAGCTTGATTTTTGGCAATTCAGCATCTTATCCAAGTCAACGGGCAGTGTTAGGACTGTGGAGAACGAGCTACAGTGCAGTGGCAGGCCAATGGTTGCGTGGATGTTTTGTCTTCTGTCACGATAGCGAAGACGTGGATCCCATGAAAGAGACTCAACATTTCTGTAACGATTTCCTTGGCTTGGTAGCACTGGAGTGGGCCACCACCGTTGAGAATCTATCCCAAAATAAGATACCAATTTAAAAGGAAGAGCTGTGGGAAACAACATGCATATCTTAGCCACCAAAATGACACAATTGATGCCACCAAACAATCCCAACACATTGGAATTTATTCCTCTTTTCCTTGTCCAAAGCCTGACACATCTGATAGAGGTTCTAAAGTTGCTAAGGGGAAGTATATGTTTTCCTTGATTAGGTGGAAACATTGAAAAAATATTGCTATATATTATCCACCCTTGAAGGCCACATGCACACACTTCATTATTTCCTGTTTGGAGGGCCCCTCTGCAACGTCATTGTTTTCCCTACCAAAATCATATTCAGGTTGTTCTTCCTTGCCAAAATAACCAAAAACATCATCCATATCTACTGTTGAACAAGTTACATGGTGATCATCACCTTGATCACTTAGTTCTATAACTAGCTCGATATTTGCTCCTTCTCCTTTACTTTCAACGTCAACTTCATCTGAATTTTCAACATTATAATCTTCTTGAACTATATCAGATTCATCGGAATCATTATCTAAATCATTTTCCTTATTATCGATTTCCTTTCGACATTCTTTAACTTCTGCAAATGATTTTTCTAAACGCTGAAATGCTTCTTGAACTTTACTAAACTCCTCAACGCATTCAGGACGTGAACATAATGGCACATTGGGCGGCGAACAACGTTCAAAGACCCACATGATTATATTATGTGCCATGGCTCTGATACCACTGAAGCATAAAAATTGATAGCTTGTAGACTTGAATGTAAAAATACACAAGAGGTATTTGAAATAATAATTTATTATATATATAAAATGTATAAGTGATGATTGTTACAATGAGGACCCGCATATATATACCTAAGCAAGTGTCCTTTCGCGATTGGGCATGTCTTCTAGACATGCCTTTTCATGTAACTTAATGACTATTTAACCTAATCAATATTTGATTATTTAATATTTACATTTACTTTATTTATTTACTTGTTATGAATTATATTCATAGCAGTCTGCCTCTCCTGCGTCAACGCTGGTCTCTAGTGGTTGATCCCATCTCTCTATTCCATACTTGCTGCCTCTTGACTGCTCACCAGACCACTAGTTCGAATTTCTCAACTAACCCCACTCCAAAAATTGAATTGACTAGTCTCCCTCAGTGTGTTCTCCAAGTGACCCTCAAGCCTCCTCTTATACTTTTCGCGTTGACAAATCAATGGTCGAGATTAAGTCCATAATCAACGACTAAGATTAACTCTGGCTTGATCCATAACTTTTGGACCCTTCTAACACAGTTTTATATTAATTCACATTAATATTTTATTTTCCCTCAGTTTAGACATAGGGACTCCATTAAAAATATTAATTATTTTAATATCTCCCAAACTATTTAGAATCTGCCCAAACCATTTCTGGGTACTGGAGATTTCATGTGCTTTAGCCTCTCCACCAATTTTCATGGCTAGAGCACATCCGATACTACCCCAAATCAACATGACTTTCATAATAATCCATGTGAGCATACCTTATTTTTCTTTCGGTCATCCAGACTTCCTATAGTAGCTTCATCCAAAGAAACTTTATCCTTCAGCCCTGCTTTCCTTCTTGTGTCATCATATTTTCCTTGAATCCCACAAGTTGGAATTCCCTAATGAAAAACTTTTGCATCCTTTCTCTATTGGTGAGTCCTTTGATGCGAATTCTATTAGAGAAACTTGAGGATATTTAATATCCTCATCTGGCAGATGTTTTCTTCTATGATGATCCCAGTTGATGATGATCTTTTGCTTCTGATAAATACTCATGAGGCTTCCTACGAGCTTCCTAATTAGTAGGGTTTGGACCAGACATACATTCTTCCCATGTCACGAGCTCGCTCTTATAATGCTTTTATCACAATGCTTCCTTCTAATGCATCCTATCTGCTTTACATTGCTTCCTACCTATAACTTACAAGTGAAAGAAACCTTTGAAGAAGATCACCTTAGTCATCTTTTAGCTTCTTCCTTCTTATGCTTCTTTGTCTTGGGTTCTTTTACTTCCTTAGTAAAGTAGTCTTCTTTCCTACCCCTCTTGCGATTAAGACAGTCTTTTCTGTAGTGTCCAAAGTTGTGACAACCATAGCATCTTACTTTAGCCATGTTCTTCCTTTTCTTCTTTGGAATACCAAACTTTTTAAATCTTTCTTTTCGTTTTGACAGTAAGTGTTTCCTTTTTTCTGATCATTCTTCACTTTCATTCTTCACCCTGTCTCCTTCTGCCTTGACAAGAGACCATAACCTGATGTATGGGATAACTTCCTCTTCTCTAGAGGCAATGAGGTTACCTTGTTCATCAGTTAATGAATTTAGAATTGCTGAGAGTATTTCGTTATCTGATACTCTGTCTACCAAATCCTTTAGTTGTTCTTTTTCTTGAGATGCCTTAGAGAGGCATGATGATATTACTTCAGCTATGTTCAACTTATGAAGTTCAGATCTAAGAGTTAAGATCTTTTCTACTGTGCTTCTAGAGAAAAGTTCTTCCATCTTATCATATATTTCTTTAGATGTTTCTAGCTTTGCTACATAGGAAATAAGTGAATCTTTGATGGATTCCTTGAGTATCTTTTGAGCCTTGAGATCCTTTTTCATGTATTCCAATAATGCTCGTTCTTCGGACGTCTTGGAGACTTTCCCATGAACATAATCAATGACTTCATTTACTTCAAGGACAATGTCTATCCTATTTTTCCAAGCAAGGAAGTTTGATGCCCCTACCAGCTCTAGATCTTCCTTAAAACATGAAGTCATTTTCCTAGATTGTATTATAATAAGAGGTACTTACTTGAGAAGATCAAATCTTCAACTTTTATGATCAAGTCTTTTTGAGAAGGAGGACTGCCTTCTATGAGATCTTTGCTTCAAGAGAGAGAGGGCTGACTTTTAATTCAATCTTTCTTAGAACCTCCACTTCCTTTGATGAGGTGATGATATCTGAAATGCTTCTAGGGTTTCTGCTTCCTTTTGGAAGATGATTTCAAGATTCTCACTTTTGAACTAGGGTTTTGGTTTGATGAGAATTTGGATTTCCTTCTTGATAACCTTCGACTTACTTTGATTCCTCCTTTGAAGATTGATTCTTGTGTGTCAGCTTGTTTTGTTTGCCCCTTCTTGTCTTCAGCACCTTAGTTCTGATACCATGTTGAGAAATCTTGGCATTCAATGTTAACAATTTCTCTGCTTGATAATTGCTTGTGATAAGTTTGTTCTTCTTTTACTTATGATCTTTCACGTTGTTAGCTTATTAGTGTGTTCTTTTCATCAGGACAATTATAAAAATAAAGACAAGTGACACAAAATATAGGCTTCTCCAGCCAGGGCCAAAATCTCTCACCTCTTGAGAGGAAAACCCGATAAAATTCTTCTTCTAGATCTTCAATTGATAAGTACCAAGACCATGACATTGAAACCTTGACTATAGTATCCTTCCAAGACACTTGTCACCCACCTTGATCTGTTTCTCCCTTCTTCGTCCTTCCTCCTAGAGAAACTCGGTCTCTATCTCGTTGTACTACACCTCCACAACTTCCCTAGAGAATCTCGGTCTCCAGTTCTTCTAGAGAGAACCTCAGCCTCTACTTTGATCACATAGTAGAGTTTCTCTCTTGCTGCCCCAGAAGAATCTATTGCCCAAACGTCGCACTGACCAGAAGATTTTGCTTCCCAGACTTCGCACTTCCAGAAGACTCTGCTACCTAGACTTCGTACTTCCCAGAACAATCTTCGCTGTAACCAGTAGGTGATGACCCTGAAGAATCTTCGTCCTTCCCTTTTGTTGTTCCTTTTTCGTCCTTCTTCTAGCCCACTTTCTTTTTCCTTCTTCGCACTTTTCCAGTGAATGCTTGTACGAATTGTAATCTCCAAATGAGGATGAGTAGGGCTATATATACCCTTCTTTGTTCCCTTTAGGCCGACTTGATAGCTAAAGTTTAGGCCAACTTCATCTTGCAACTTCCTCATAGTTTGTAGACCATCTTGAAGGGGTTTGGTGACAAGTTCTTGGAGGATACTTTACATAGACAATATTGACCTTTTGCCAAGTGTAACATGACATCATTTACATGATAATGACTCTTTTATGACTAGACGAATAAACCCTAAAGACTCTCAACGGGAGTCTTGACTCACAAAAAAAATTCCTTTCTCATGAAACCCATGAAACAAGTCAATATAATAATTTCATTTTTCTTATTTACATCTCTTTACATAAAATCATAATTACATGTCACTATGAAGATCGAACCTAGTTACACCTTTCAACATTCTAAGACCCCAAGGTAAATTTATTGTGTCTTCTAAATGGTTGTATAAAATTAAACATGATGTTGATGGCAGTATTGAAAAATATGGAGCTAGATTTGTGGCTAGAGGATTCTCTCAGAAAGAGGGAATAGACTATGATGAAATCTTTGAACCTGTTTCCTATTATACAACCATCCGATCTATTGTGGCTCTAGCTGCTAGCCAAGGATGGTCCCTTCACTAGATGGATGTGAAGACTACTTTTTTGCATGGCTTCCTAATGGAAGAAGTATTTGTGGAGCAACCACAAGGCTTTGAAGTACATGACTAGAAAACTCATGTGTGTAGATTGAAGAATGCCCTCTATGTTTGAAGCAAGCTCCAAGAGCTTGCTATGCCTGTCTTGGTAGCTTCTTGATGAAACTTGGTTTTACTAGAAGTAATGTTGATCCAAACTTTTACTTCAAGACAGTCCAAGGTATGCCTTTGATTTTGGTATTATATGTTGATGATTTATTTATGACTGGTGGTGAACCTCTTATCTATTGAGAAATCTAGGGAAGTTAGATTAAAAGATTTCTCTTACTTTGATAACTTCTTGTGATGGCTTTTTACTTAACTTGATTAGCTTCTCCTTTAACTTGATTATTATTGTGTTTTCTATCATAAAAAAAATACAAAACAATGAAGATCAAAGAAACCAGAGGACACAAAATCTAGGCTGCTAGCCAGGGCCAAAACCTCTCCTCTTAAGAGGAAAACCCACAGGAATTATTTTCTTATAAAATCTTCAAACGACAAATTCCAAGAACTAAGACACTTGACAAAGACCACTCCAAGACCAAGTCAACCTTTCTCCTTGATGAGCTTTCTTTCCAGCAAATTCGACCCCAACAACTTCTTCAGCAACTTTGACCTCAATAGTTTTTTTTGCAACTTCGACCCAAACAATTTCTTTTGTAATTTCGACCCCAGTAGTTTCTTCGACAACTTCAACCCCAACAACTTTCCAGCAATTTCGACTTGCCCAACAACTTCCGAAAAACTTTGTTTTCCCAGCAACTTTCTAGCAACTCAACTTACCCAACAACTTTGACTTGCCCAACAAATTTCCAGCAACTCAACTTGCCCAACAACATTAGAAACCCTAACACAAGAGAGAGGGGAATCCAAAAATTTTGATCTTGCCTTTCTTCTTCTTATCCTTGATTTTCGTCCTTTTCCAACTTCTTTCTTGAGGAGATCAAACTTGCTTGTTGTATATCCAAATGAGGTTGAGTTCCTTCTTATATATAGGCTTTCCAGGGGTATGAATTGCTTCCTTGAGGCCGACTTGATTGAGGCACCATGACTGTAAAATTTCGCACTATAGATCACTTGATAATGAAATATACTAAAGCAAAATACTTGATCTACTTCTACAAACAAACTTTCGGAAGCTTAATCGATTTTGAGCAAGATCAAATAGAACACATATAACAGAGAATGAGAAATCAATCACATATGAATACAGAAGAATACTCTGGGGAAAGCCTCAACTAAAAACCTCGATCTCTGTATCATCATACAAGTGGAAATATGTCTGGATTACACAAAGCTTTAGCTCACAAGCTATCCTACTCTCAGTACAATCTCTCAATGTTGTTCATAGACTAAATAGACATAACATATGCCTTCCTCCAGTCCTCCAAGCCCCTTATTTCTTTGCGCAGTTTCTCCTGGGTCCTTTGGCTGCCACCTATGTGAATTCACCTCTCACACAACTCACCAAACTCAGAAGTAATCGCACAATCTCCAAGGAATGATTTCCTTCTGCATGCAAGAGATATCCTCAATAGAATATTCCTGCAACTGATAGTACACTGTCCCATCATCTAATCTCAACTGGGTCTCTAACTGAACTGACATGCATGAGTTATTTATGAGAGAATATTCAGTTATTTGAAGTGCAGTAGTTACATGGATGCATGCATTAACTAACTGAACTCACAATCAGTTCCACAAACTGTTGGAACTAATCTAACTGGACTTAACTCAATTAACTGAGCTAACTAATTACAATTCAAACTACAACTCATCCTGATCACTTTAATTAAGGGATAACTTCCTCAATCAAAGGGAAAACTATTGTATGTCTTCACATAGACTTCATGTTTGATTTTCTCCAACTAGTTAACTCAAGATGAATTAATTAATTATTTTTCAAACAACTACTAAGATCAAATTCGAATTTTAATTCTGAATTTTAGTTCAGAGACTAACTAAAATTGGAATGTATCCCGAAATGTTATTTATAACAGTGTTATTTTTAGCACTTCTATATTTAGCATTTCTTGTCGCTATTTTCAACACTCCCTCTCAACAAGAAAGGGATTATCTGTCACACCAATCCTGTCTCTGTGGAACTTGAACTTGCATTTTGACAATGCTTTAATCAAAATAGTTGCATCCTGTTCCTCGGTCGAAACATACAGCAATAACATGATCCTCTTCACCACACAGTCTCGAAGATGATGATACCGGATATCGATGTGCTTGGACCTATCATGAAATACTGGATTCTCAGAGAGTTTGATACAACTTTGATTATCGCAATAGATCACAGTTGGATCCATCCTCTAACCAAACAATCCAACTAGAATTTTCCGCATCGAAATGGCCTCACATGCTGCTTAACTGGCAGCCATGTATTCAGCCTCTGCTGAGCTAAGTGCAACTGACCTCTGTTTCCTGTTGTACCAAGAAACTGCAGGTGAACCAAGGTTGAAAATTCCTGAAGAAGTGCTCTTCCGTTTGATGGACTCCCTACCCAATCTGCATCTGTGAAGCCCTGAAGCTTCACTCCCTCTGTCCATCTGTACCACAATCCATACTCAGATGTGCCTCTGAGGTATCTCAGCACATGCTTCGCTGCCTTCCAAAACAGCTTGGTAGGAGAAACCATAGCCTGACTCAACTAGTTCACCGCAAAGCACAAATCTGGTCGTGTGTTCACTAGATACATCAATGAACCCACAAGCTGTCGATAAACAGTAGCAGCTACTACCTCACCTGAAGTAGCATCCTCCTTCCTCCAATTACCAGCTAGAGGAGTCTACATCGGCTTGCACTTCTCCATGTGGAATCACCTGATTATCTCATTAGCATACATGTCTTGAGACACAAACACTTCCCCATCCTTCTGCCACACTTTCATGCCTAAAAAGTAGTGCATAAGACCCATGTCTTTCATCTCAAACTCTCTTGCAAGGTCCTCCTTGCAAGACTTGATCTACTGATCATCACCTGTCAATATTAGATCATCAACATAAAGAACAATGATCAATGGCTTACCCTCTAGCTGTCGATCTCGGTGTACCAAGCGCGAGGTGCTTTCTTCAGCCCGTACAAAGCTCTCTTAAGTCGACACACATGCGACTCACGATTGAAGGTCTCAAATCCTTCTGGCTGCTCAATGTTCACCTCTTCCTCAATCTTGCCATTCAGGAACACAGTATTCACATCCATTTGATGGATCTTCCAACCCATCTGAGCTAATAGTGCCAACATCGATATGATAGATGAGCACCTTGCTACAGGAGCAAAAGTCTCATCATAGTTTATCCCCTTGACCTGTGAGAAACCACGGGCAACAAACTTTGCCTTATGTTTCTCTACACTGCATCAGCTGCTTGCTTTACCTTGTAAAGCCATCGAGAACTCACCACTGACTTGTCCTCCGATCTTGGGACAACATCCCAAACATAGTTTCGAACGATGGAGTCGTACTCCTCCACCATTGCACCAACCCAGACTGGTTGCTACACTGCTTCCTCAAAAGAAGAAGGTTCGGTCTCTACACACTCCCGAACCAGGGCCATGTAACCAGTGTATTGTTCGGGTGACCTCCTCTGTCTGTGCTGAGAAGATGGTTGTCCCACATTCTCTCCCGCATCCAGCATCAACCTGTCAGCTTCCCTTGAGCGTTTCCGCCCATCTTTGGAAGACTCTGCATGAGTGGATGTCTCCACTCCCGGATCCTCTGCATGTGGCTACTGCACATCAGTCTGAGGCTCCTCCTCCTTGGGAACTAAAATTTCCTCCTCTGCATGCAACTTGAGCTCCCTCTCAAGTGATACTCGCATGGCTTTCTGCTTGTCGAACTTCAGATCTCTGTATACCACTCTCCTCTAACAGGTAGGCAAGAACACCCGATAGTTGTGGGGTGTATCAGTGTACCCCACAAGTATTCCCAACTCAGTTGTTGGATCTAGCTTCTTATGATCTTTGGTCACATGGCAATAAACCGATGATCCAAAGATCATGAAGTGACTCACATCTGGTCTCTTCCCGGAAAAGGCCTCCACTGGTGTCTTCATTCCCAGTATACGATGTGGGCTTCTATTCTACAAGTATATTGCTGTATTGCATGCCTCAACCCACAAATGAAGTGGTAGGCTTTGGTCATGCAACATCGCCTGAGCTGCTCCCACAATCGATCTGTTCTTCCTTTCGGCCACCCCATTCTGCTGTGGGTTATGGGGTGCCATCAACTCCCGTTTAATTCCTTCTGTTGCACAAAAGTCCTTAACTTGTTGGGAGACATACTCTCCACCATTGTCGCTTCGCAAGACCCTTATTTTCTTTCCAGATTCTTTCTCCGCCAAGGCTTTGAACTCACAAAACCTTGAGAAGGTTTGATCCTTCTTCTGCATAAAATAGATCCAACATCTACGAGAAAAATCGTCAATAAAAATAACATAGTACCTTTGTTTAGCGGTGGAGGTTATAGAGAATGGTCCACACACATCTGTATGAACTCGCTCCAGGATTGCTCCAGCTCTAATGTCTCGATCCTGAAAGGAAGATTTTGCATACTTACCCAAGGTACAACCTTTACATATATCCATTTGCTCCAGTTTTCCCTTGGGAAGTCCAGTAGAAATTTGTTGTGTGATCTTCAAGGCCCCATGGTGCAAGTGGCCCAATCTTCTATGCCATAGCTTGCCAACATCTTGGCTCTACATAAAGTCTGCTTTGGAACTCAATGTAGCACAATCATCTACCTCCAGCTTGTAGAGATTCTTAACTCGAATCCCAATCCTCTTGGTCTGTCCAGTGCTGATATGCCTTAGGAATGCCTTTCCTTTACTAAAGACTACATCATAGCCTTTGTCTTCCAACATAGCGATGGACACAAGAAGCGACGGACACAAGATTCTTCTTCAGACCAAGCACATACTTTACATCAATCAAGGTGAGAGGAGCTCCATGCTCCCTCTGAAACACAACCGTACCTTCACCTGAAACAGAGTACTTTCCATCATCGCCCATCTCGATGCGCATTTAGAGGTCCTTCTCCTCTAAGGTACTGAATAAACTCTTATCGCTGGTCATGTGGAATGAGGCTCCACAGTCCAGGTACCAAACACATACCCACCATCGATGAAACCATGCATGCGATGACAGTGAAATCCAATTCGAACTGTGAAGCCAGTTCCTCAGCATCTGATTCCTTTGAGGATCCCTTCTTGGATTTCTTCTGTGGACAATTCGTAGCATAATGGCCCACCTCATGACAATGAAAGCATCTCACTTTCGATTTGTCAATCTTCTTCCCACCATGGGAAGAGCTCGATTTGGAATGGGACGCCTTTCCTTTCCCTTTTCTCGCCTTACTCGCTAAGGCTACATTTTCTTCATCATCTTGCTTTGATGAAGATCCATCTCTGGTGCTTCTTCTTATCTCCTCCTGCATCAGATCCGACCAAAGTCGTTCCCAATCTGGCAGTTTCTCTCTTCCATTTACCGAGTCTTGTTAGCTATGCTAGCTCTTAAGAAGACCGAGGAGAGCAAGACTCACCATGTCATCATCGGCTATCATGATCCCTACACTTCCAAGCTCATCCTTGCAGGTGGTGAGCTTGTTCAGATATGTAGAGATCGTGTCGCCCTTTTCACACTTGATTTTCCGAAGCTTATCTTTCAGTGCCAGCTTCCTGTGATCGTTGTTGTTCTGATATAGATCCTTCAATGTTTTCCACATTGAAAATGGTGTCTCCTTCCCATGGAGACTCGAGACAATGTGGTCTTGAACTCCCTCCAGAAGGATTCTCCTCACTCTAGCCACACATTTCTTCCATTCCGCCAATTCTTGGGCATTAGCAGCTGCTAGCTTGGGGACTTCTTGATCAATGAAGTCCTTCAAACCATTGTCCTCTAATACCGCTTCCATGCGATCCTTCCAAGCTATATAATTCGAGTTGCCATCAAGGGCATACTCAAGTCTCAAACTGTTCAACGCCATTGGTGAAATTTGAGATGTGATAAGAATTCGATTTCTATAATCAAGGACTTGAAACTTCGAACTTTTCTCTTCTTTGCATATTGTTATTCGCTTTGATCACCTTTGCTCTGATGCCATGTAGAATTTCCCACTGTAGATCACCTAAGAATGCAATATACTAAAGCAAAATACTTGATCTACTTATACAAACAAACTTGTGGAAGCTTAATTGATTTTGAGCAAGATCAAATAAAGCACATATAACAGAGAATGAGAGATCAATCACACATGAACACAAAAGCATACTCTGGGGAAAGCCTCAACTAAAAACCCCGATCTCTGTATTATCATACAAGTGGAAATATGTCCGGATTACACAAAGCTTTAGCTCACAAGCTATCCAACTCTCAGTACAATCCCTCAATGTTGCTTATAGACTGAATAGACACAACATATGCCTTCCTCCAGTCCTTCAAGCCTCCTATTTCCTTGCGCAGTTTCCCCTGGGTCCTCTGGCTGCCACTTGTATGAATTCACCTCTCACACAACTCACCAAACTCAAAAGTAACTACGCAATCTCCAAGGAATGATTTCCTTCTGCATGCAAGAGATATCCTCAATGGAATATTCATGCAACTGATAGTACACTGTCCCATCATCTGATCTCAACTGGGTCTCTAACTGAACTAACATGCATGAGTTATTTATGAGAGAATATTCAGTTATCTGTAGTGCAGTAGTTACATGCATGCATGCATTAACTAACTGAACTCACAATCAGTTCCACAAACTGTTGGAACTAATCTAACTGGACTTAACTTAGTTAACTAAGCTAACTAATTACAACTCAAAGTACAACTCATCTTGATCACTTTAATTAAGGATAACTTCCTCAATCAAAGGGAAAACTGTTGCATGTCTTCACATAGACTTCATGTTTGATTTTCTCCAACTAATTAACTCAAGATGAATTAGTTAATTGTTTTTCAAACAACTGCTAAGATCAAATTCGAATTTTAGTTCAGGGACTAACAAAAATTGGAATGTATCCCAAAATACTATTTATAGCAGTGCTATTTTTAGCACTTTTATATTTAGCATTTCTTGTTGCTATTTGCAACAATGACAAGGTCTTGGAGGGCCTTTGACTCTAATTTGACTCAAATATTTTTTTCTTTACAATATGTAACATGCCCAAAAGTGTCTTCCATACATGACTAACTCTTATGACTTACTGACTCAAAAACAAGCCTTAGAAGCACTCAATGGATGCTTGACCTATAAAATAAATTTCCCTTTAGCATGAAACCCATGCCTTAAGAATGACAATAATAAATTTAATTTTCTCTTTACAAAAAATCATGATTACATTTGTCATTATGAAGACCGAACCTAGTTACATATTTCAATATTATCCTCTAGTGTAAGAGGGAGTTAGCTTTTGAATTTGAAATGAAAGGTCTTCATTTGATGCACTAATTTTTGGGTCTTGAAGTATGGTAGGAACCTAGTGAGATTCTCCTTTCTCAAGGGAAAAAAGGTTCGCAAGCTGCTAGAAAGATTTGGTATGATAAAATGTAAATCCATGAAAACCCCAACGGAGATGAATTTCAAGAAGTTGTGTGGTAAAGCTGCAGGTCCTGATTTGAAAAATCCTTTTTAATATTACTCACTGAATGGGGCACTTATGTTCTTAGTGAACTCTAAACTGGACATATGTTTTGCAATCAATACTTTGAGCCAATATATGATTAAACCATCTCATGCACACTGGATTGTTGCAAAGCATGAGCTAGGATACTTGCATGGCACCATCAATCTTGGATTGAAATACACTGTTGGAGATGTAAGACTACTTGGGTACTTTGATGCTGATTGGGCTAGTAACTCTATTGACAGGAAAAGCACATATGGATGTTGCTTCAGCCAAGGATCTGCCATGATATCTTGGATGAGCACGAAGCAAATGTTTCTAGCCCCCACCACGGCTGAAGCTAAGTACATTGCTGCTAGAATGGCTAGCTGTGAGATAGTGTGGCTGAGCAAGCTCTTTAGAGAGTTGTTTGAGCATGTTCAAGGCAGAATAGTAATTTACTGTGACAATAAGAGTGGGATTCAACTTGTAGAAAATCCTGTATTCCATGACAAGTCCAAGCATATTGAGATCAAATATCACTATAACCTGGATATGGTGCAAAGAGGAGCAATAAGACTCCATCATATAGTGACTGATGACTAAATCGCTGACATTCTTACCAATCCTTTGCCAAAAGGGAAGTTCTTGGTTTTTAGAGAGTAGCTAGGACTAACAAATGTGACCCTTCCTAAAGACAGTGGTCATGGATGATGAGCCTTGGTTGTGTGAGATTCTTGTCATGTATTGACAAGTGGATCACCCCAAGCAAAGATGAGCCTTAGTTGTGCAAGATCCTTGTCATGTGTCGACAAGTGGATTCCCCCCAAGTAGAGATGAGGTTGGTTGTGTGAGACCTTTGTATGTGTTGACAAGTGGAACCCCCAAGCAGAGATGAGCCTTGGTTGAGAGAGATCCTTGTCATGTGTTGACAAGTGGATCCCCCAAGCAGAGATGAGCCTTGGTTGAGAGAGATCCTTGTCATGTGTTGACAAGCGGATCCCCCCAAGCAGAGATGAGACTTGGTTGTGTGAGATCCTTGACAAGTGGGTTATTCCCACAAGCAAAGATTAGGCTTGGTTGTGCGAAATCCTTGTCATGTGTTGGCAAGTGGCAAACCCCCCAAGTGAATATTGGGTGATGGATGAATCTCCCCTATGCTCATTCTTCTTCATTAGAGTGTAACATTATTGTTCCAAACCAGATATTGTAGAGATCCTTGTGTCAGAAAAAAATTCCTACCTAGCTAAGAGGGAGTGTTGAAAATTGGCAACTAAGGGATGAATTTCCTTGAATAAAATTTCATTTTTGACTCTTCTAGAGTTAATTTTTAAAATTAGAAAGTCATATATATCATTGCAACTATGACTTTCCAAAATTAGTAAGTCACCTTGCTTCAATTGGTAATCAAGTATAGATGATGGAAAATCACTTAACTTATCCTTAATCAATCTAAATTGTTTAATTTTGAATTTAATCATCAATATTATAAAAATTATTATTAGTACACTTATGATACTATAATATTATCTAAAGAGGAATTACATGTCACCTCTCCTATTTGGCACTCAACCATGCCACTTCACATCTCTCTCCTTGATGGCAAATTGAACTCTCTCATCCAATGATACATTATTATCTCTCTCCTTCAATGGAATCATTCTTCTCTCTCTTTAATGCTCTTAAGCACCTCTTACACTCTCTTACACGCTTTAACAACTCGTCATAAAAAGATTCCTCTTACACCTCTTTAATGTGTATGTTACACTTCTCCTTAATGGCTCGAATTACTAAGGCATGCGTTCTCCGTCTTTATGGCACATGTCACTAAGGCATGTGTACTCCCTCTTGATGGCATGAGTTACTAAGGTAAGCATACCTCCTTTACGATAGAAGTTACACTCCTACTTTGGAATATGTAACTTTTGTTTAAAAATGTAACTATGTTTGGTCTTCATAATTAATATTGTATAAATTGTAAAAGCAAAAGAAAAAGAGAAAAATATAATTTTGAAAGCATGGGTTTCATGCTTCATTTTATTTTTGTCAATTAGGTCAAGCATGTTCTTCATGCTCTAGGGTTTATTGAGTCAATATAGTACTTGTCATACGTGTAAGACCCTTATTGGCACATTGTATCAAGAAAGAAACATTAACTTTGATTTTGAAGTGTCAAGTTCGGACTCCCAACACCAAGTCGACCCTGCCAGTGAAGTCATCCCAAAAGAAGCTCATTTGATCACTCAAGATGAGTATATATTAGAAGATAATTAGACCTAATGTGACTCCAATCCAATCAAGTTCGATCTGCACCAAAAATAGAAGAAAATCAAGCACAAAAGGCAAGAAGAAAAGAGAAGAATCTAAGTGAAATAGAATAAACCCTAATTCTGACCTAATCAAGTTCACACGTGCAAAATTCTTGGGATATGTGCGAATTGTAGGCTGAGTTGCAAAGTTGAAGCAAGAAGCCAAAATTTTTGTCAAGTTGCAGAAAGACTCTTTGACTCTCGTTGACTTTGATTCTTTAAAGGAAGGCTTTGACTCTTTAAAGGAATCATCTTTGAAGGAGGACTTTGACTCTTGAAGAAAATATCTATGAAGGAAGACTTTGACTCTTTGAAGGTAACATCTTGAAGAAGACTTTGACTTCTTGAAGAAAGACATCGAAGAAAGAAGTTCGACTCTTTTGAAAGAAGATATTTTTGGAGGGCTAACTTGATGTTTGGTGGAAGTCTTGGTCAATTACTGGTTGTCTCATTTTGATTTGGTTCTATAATAGAAGAAGAGTTTGATTGGGTTTTCCCCTAGAAGAGGGGTTTTTCCCTAGCTGAGAGCTACATACTGTGTTCTATTGTGATCTTCATGTTCTTTTGATTTGATAGTTGCTTAATGAAGAGAAGACAAAACATGACAACCTAAAAATTATCACAAGCTATTATCAAAGTAAGAAAATATTTTCTGCCTTTTGATTTTCTAACAACTTCTCCTCAAGGCATGGGAGATACTCCTTCATGAATTTGACCTCCTTGCTCTTCCTATATATTTGTGCCTCTCATCCTTTCTACTACTCACTTGTGCATTGTGAAAGGAGAGTATGAACTTGAGAAAGAGAGAACTAGAGAGACTAGAGAAGAATTGAGAGAGAGTGAGAGAGAGAGAGTCTTGAAGAGTAGGAGCAAAACTTGGTGAGCCAAAGTAATTTAGTGTTTACATTAGCTATTGCTATCAAAGATCTTCTTCAGATTTGGGTGAACTTCTTCTTTCTCTCATTGTATTTTGTACCTTTGCTGAACATTTGATTTCTACTAGAAGAAGAATCTAGTTCGGTTTTCCCGATGCGGGTTTTGCCCTGGTCATTGGACCTAAACTCACTATGTCTTATTGAGTTCTTGGTTGTCTTCTATTGTGTAACAATTGCTTAACTAATATTGGAGATTAAAGAAGTTATTGGATCAAGTAATTGTTACAGCATAGAACTTCAAAATTTCAACAATCCACACCTTGATCTTTCAGTCATTAGGGCCACAAAAACCACAAGAAGAAAATAACTCCTCAGTAACCAACCCTAGATTCATTAAGGGCTCAGACTTCTACACAAAGGTCTCAGATATGTGCCACTGATTGGATCCAACAAGGGTCAAATGTATGTGCTACAAAGTTGATCAAGAAAGGCCAAATATGTGTGCCTCAAGAACTGCACATATCTGTCCTTGAAGAAGGGACAAATGGCTTCAGTATAGGCCTAAGACCTTAGCGAAATCCATAACCAAAACCCAAAAGATAAGCCCAAGAACTTTGGCTTGCTTCATATGTGCTTGACTACTCCTAGCCACAAAGATATTTCAGAGAGATAGTGAGTTCATTCCTTTCCTTTGTGAAGAGAACGATCATTCATTTATAGAGGTGAAAGAGGGGCTCTTAATGAGGCCACCTTGATTAAAAAAAGAAGGGAAACCGAAATTTTGAAATTCAAAAAATATATATAATTTTTGAACCAAAGCTAATTTTATTTTCGGAGGTTGAAAACAATTCAATTTTTGATCATTTATCCTTTTTTTTACTTTGACTAGGATAGGCCCATTTAATTTGAATTTACTTGGATAATAAAAATGCTTGTAGAATCTCCTTTAGGGTTTCTTGACCACTGAATGGGGAACAATCTCTAAACAAGCATATCTCCTCAACCATGAGGAGTTATGAAGCATGCTACCTATCGTTGGACTCAGCATGACAAAGACCATCAAATGAGAGTGATCATGGGCCCAAAACTCTTGAACTTCCTTATCATATATGTCATTGAAGGCGGGGCCTCTTCTACTATTGTTTGGATTGGCATCAATTACAACCAATTCAATAGTACCTCATTGGATCTGCAATTTACAACCACTTGCAACAAGTTCTACAAGCTTTCCGAGCAAGTTATCTCATGCTAGACTTAGCATATAGCTCTAAATCGCTTCCAGATTTATATGTTTATCATTTATAGTCATTTTCATGCAATCTCTGACCACTAAATGAAATTTGGAATTTTCTCGGTGCATAAACATAATTTTATTTAACCCATACTTATGAAGTTCAGTTTCCACCTAGCTAAAATTTGATTTTTTAGTCACTATTTGTAGAGGGGAAGCCCTAAAAAGCCTCCACATAAATCATCTTACCTTTCCACCCCATAAACTAACCCTCTAGGTGTGTTTTAACACTAGTTGGTGTTGATTTTTGTAGCTTGGGAGGTACTCCAAGCCTTGAGGATAGAGGATTTGGAGGAAGGAGCTCCATAAGTGGCCTTGTGGGCTTGAAACCCTAACTTGGGGTTTTGTACCCATCAATGTTTGAGCGAAAACCATGGTGAGATTTCTGCATGTGACGGAAGGAGATGATAGAGGACGGTGAGGAGAATCCAATGCAATGAAAATCATCGAAATCCGAGTTTCAGAAGTTGAGATATGAATTTTTGAAAATATAATGGGTAAATATGTCTAGATTGGGCAAGTGCACTTGAGGTCAAAGTGGTGCTCAAAGACAAATTCGTTGGAGCCACTTGATGCATATAAATATAGGTCAAGTATGAGGCATAATATACATCGAAAAGTGTGTTTATCTCTTAAGAAAATACAACCGAGTAACAACAATTGAGCGACAACCGACTAGCAGGAGTGGTCGAGTAGCAGCAATTACCAACTAGTAGCAGCAGCCCAGTAACAACTGTCGAGCGATGACCGAGTAGCAGTGGCGGCCAAGTAACAGCTATTGAGCAATGATCGAGTAGCAGCAGTGGTCGAGTAACAACAACTAAGTGACAACCGAGTAGCATGTTCATTTGAGGTAGCATCAGATGTGCTCTAGCCATAAAAACTGGTGGAGAGGCTAAAGCACATGAAATCTCCATGACCCAGAAATGGTTTGGACAAATTGTACCCGGATTGGGAGATTTAAAAATAATTAATGTTTTTAATGGATTTCCAAAAGTCATGGATCAAGCCAAATCTAATCTTAGCCATTGATTAGAGATTTAATATCGGTCGTTGAAGGACCAACGAGAAAAGTATAAGAGGAGGTTTGAAGGTTAGTTGGAGAATACACCAAAGTGATCAGTCATACATTTTGCTAGAGCAAGGTTGCTAAGCAAAGTTGAATTAGTGATCAACAGCGAGGGGCAATCAGTACGAGGCAGAGAGGCAGAGACAATACTGAGAGACTAGCACAGAAGCAGAGAGAGCGAGAGCAGCAGCTAATCTAGGCTACGTAGAGCCCAGTGGAGACAGCGTAGAGGCCAGAGGGACTGCATCATCCACGCAGAGGCTGCTAGAGGGACGTAGAAGGTCCCAAAGGCTACGCAGTGCCTCAGAGGGTTGACGCAAAGGGTCAGAGGGCTAATGCAGGTCAGCAGGAGGCTAACGCAGAGGCGAGAAGGGCTAGCACTGAGCTTCAGTTGTGCCAAAGAGGGTTTCATGGGACAGGTTTTCAGAATACTTGTTTCTTCATATAGAGTTATTGTTGCCGTGTATTTTTCTCTGTCGAGTGAGCTGGTTAGGCAACCAGTTGTAGTCAGAGAGACTGCATAATAATATAACCCTCTGAATAGTTGCACTGGTTTTCTCGCATTGGGTTTTTTTGAGGACATTTGTCCAAAAATAACAGTGTCACTTGTGTGCTTGTTTTCTTTCAATTGATGATCTGTAGATGTTGTGACTGTATTGTGTTTATTTCGGTATTTAAATGTATTAAATAACTTGTTCGGATTTAAACAAGTAAAAGAAATAAACCAACAGAATACAGATTAATTTTCTAACGGAAAAACTTCGAAAATCAACATGGTATCAAAGCATGGTTGCAGATCACAAGAAAACTGAAGCCATCATCTTAGCAGAGCATTTGCAATGGATTCAACTGTCCCAGGTGACAGAGTTGATCCTTACAGAAAGCAACAGAGGAAGCAGTGATGCAGAGGGATTGCGTCATCAGTCTAGGCCAAAGAGAGGCAGCACAGAGGCTGAGTGCAGAAACAGGCTCACGCAAAGCCATGCAAAGGCCAGGTGGGCTGACGCAATTGGCTGAGGGAGTTGTTTTGCCAGCGCCGCGATTGCGTAAAGCCAAGAGGCTCAATCCGTTAGTTGCTGGGCATAAGAGGCTATGGGTAGTTTACAGAGCGAAGCTGGTGGGGTACTATGGTTAGAACAATACCTAACAAGGCAAGACCAAGGTGGGGGGAGTCACTGCCAAGGCGGATTTCTAGCCAAGGAATCTGTATCAGTGTTGCAGTTGCACAGATGATTGGAGTGGGGCAACTTGACATTGGCAGAAGGATTTCCAGGAGGGAAATTGGGACTCAGAGGGAGTCCAAAAGAGAACTTCCAGACGGGAAGTAGAGAGACTCAGCAGGGGTCGAACCGAAAACTTCCAGGCGGGAAGTAGAGGGACTCAACAGGAGTCGAATTGAGAATTTCCAAGCAGGAAGTAGAGAAACTCGGAGGAGTTGACGGAAGAGCAGCGAGATGGCCGTGAATGGGCTGAGAGATCAGGACAGGCTGGACAGAGCGTCCAACTTTGTGGTCTGGAAGACCAGGATCTTGTCCATTCTAGATAGACATCGTATCAAGGGCCTTGAGAGTGATGGTTATCCCAATTGACCTGATAGCAAATGACAGGTACGAGGAGGCAATGGCTAAGGCAAAGCACATTATCCTTGATGGGGTCAAGGATCATGTGGTACCACATATTGTCGAGAAGGAAACGACAAAGGAGATGTGGGACACTTTGAAGACATTGTACCAACATACTTCAGTGCAGAGGAAGATGCTCCTGGAGAATCAACTAAGGTCATACCAAATGCAGAAGGGAGAGTAGATAGATGTCTTCCTCCGTCTGTTTAAGGAGATCCATGACCAGCTAACTTCCATAGGGGCCATGCCGGATCAGGAATTGATGGTGAGGACTGCACTTAACGCAGTCTCCGAGGATTGTGAGATATTTGTCCAGAGCATACTGGGTAGGACAAGTCTTCCGGATTGGGAAGAACTGTGGGCGACTCTTCGCCAAGAAGAGATCAAACAGCTGACCAAGGCGAGAAGTAGTGGCAAAGGGGTCAGGATCAAGAAGGAAGAGGAAGAGGATGCAGCTCTAGCATCTGTGGGAAAGCAGGAGAAGAGGAATAAGAAGGACCTCTCCAAGGTCAAGTGCTTCCATTGTGGTGAACTGGGTCACTATGCGAACCAATGTCCGAGGACGAAGAACAAGGGAGAGGCTTCTGAGTCTAAGGCAGCGCCAACAAGGGCGGGGAAAGAAGTCAAGGAGGATGATGATTGTGCCATGAGTGCTCACATGCCACTTGAGAAGAAGTGGGGAGACATCGAGCTGTAGCCAGGAGGACTACAGGCGATGAGGGGCAGGATCCTTGAGGTACCCAACCTCTTGGATTATACCTTGCTATGGGAGCCTTGAAGAGGAGTAGCAAGACTCGCAGATGTAGGTAGAGACAGATGCGGATGAAGCAGCAGAGAGTGCTATACTGCAGGAGTCCTGGACAGCGCAACGCTAGCAGGCTGCAATAGTGTGAGAGGCACGGAAGTGTTGCACTAGTGCAAGATGGTACAGAAAGGTGTACAACGGTGCGAGATGTAGGGAGTTGTTGCAGCAGTGCAGAGATCAATAGAGGGAGCACTTGTTAGCAGCAGAGGGAGCTTCAACATTGGGAGTGTTTCTAGCCTGACAAAGATGCCAGATGTTGGGTGGATCAGTGACTTACTTCTCAATAACTGAGTTGCAGTGCAGTAGCAGTATGTGGTATCATGATGCAGCATGATGAGAGGGGGATGTAATGCAGATGCAGTGTTGGGAGGATGTACAAGCAGCAACACGGATGCAGAGGGAGCTGTCATACAGATGCAGCAGTGGCAGTGGTAGGGCCATGGGCAATAGTATAGGATGCAGCAGTGCAAAGGATGTTGGGCAGGGAGGCCTAGCATCAGCACAGGTACCGATGTCGAATGATCATAGTGATGCTCAGCGAGGAGTATTACTAGAGCACAGTCCTCGCTAGGAGGGAGCGTTGATTTGAGGTGGCATCGGATGTGCTCTAGCCATGAAAAATGGTGGAGAGGCTAAAACGCATGAGATCTCCAAGACCCAAAAATGGTTTGGACAAATTGTACCCAGTTTGGGAGATATTAAAATAACTAATACTTTTAATGGAGTTCCTAAGCTTAAACTTAGGAAAAATAAAATATTAATGGGTATTAATATAAAACTGGGTTAGAAGGTTCCAAAAGTCATGGATCAAGCCAAATCTAATCTTAGCCGTTGATTAGAGATTTAATCACGGCCGTTGAAGGACCAACGAGAAAAGTATAAGAGGAGGCTTGAGGGTCAGTTGGAGAATACACCAAAGTGATCAGTCGTTCATTTTTTTGGAGCGAGGTTGCTAAGAAAAGTTGAATCAATGATCAACAACAAGGGGCAGTGAGTACCAAGCAGAGAGGCAGAGACAATACTGAGAGACCAACGCAGAAGCAGAGAGAGCAAGAGCAGCAGCGAATCCAGGCTACGCAGAGCCCAGCAGAGACAGCGCAGAGGCCAGAGGGACTGTATCATCCACGTAGAGGCTGTTGGAGTGATGCAGAGGGTCCCAGAGGCTATGTAGTACCTCAGAGGGCTGACGCAAAGGGTCAGAGGGCTGACACAGGTCAGGAGGAGGCTGACAGAAGGGCCACCACTGAAATTCAGTTGGGCCGGAGAGGGTTTCATGGGACAGGTTTTCTGAATGCCTGTTTCCAGATATAGAGGTATTGTTGCCGTGTATTTTTCTCTGTTGAGTGAGCCAGTTAAGCACCCAGTTGTACTCAAATAGACTGCATAATGATATAACCCTCTGAATAGCTGCATCGGTTTTCTCGCATTCGGTTTTTCCAGGGACATTTGTCCAAAAATAATGGTGTCACTTGTGTGTTTGTTTTATTTCAGTTGATGATCTATAGATGTTGTGACTGTATTGTGTTTATTTCGGTATTTAAATGTATTAAATAACTTGTTCGGATTTAAACAAGTAGAAGAAATAAACCAACAAAATACAGATTAATTTTCTAACGGGTTGACTTAGAAAATTCAACATAGCAGCAGCTAAACAACAGCCATGCAAAGGAAGCCATCAACCCTTAAGGACTTGTAGAGGTATGTGTTTTGATAGAGTTGATGGTTAGTTGGATGGGTGTCCAAGGGTTGGACAGTTGATGGAGTCTGTTGGCATCCAAGAGGAGGGTTTCCTAGGTGTGAGGATGCCCTAGCTAGAGGTAGATGCTACAACGAGAATTGGTCTCTTGTGGTCTGTTGGAGGGCAGCGTGAGAGTGGACCAAGTATAGATGTGATTGGACATTTATGGTCCGCTGGAGGACAACGTGATAGTGACCAAGTTGGAGCCCGATGTGCAACCTTTTTGATGGACAAAAGTAGTTGCTATAGTGACAGTTGTTGGAGCTCAAGGGTCTGATCAACCAGGAGCATTTTGTGGATCCCTAGACTTATGGGTGGAGAAGGACTTCTACAACAGATGATGGGCAATCCTCCTAGCCTGTGTTCATTGTGGGAGATGGACATCTTGCAGTGATAGGTGGCAGCCCTCCATGCCCTATGTTGGTCTTCATTGGAGCAATGCAGGAAGACCACTATGGGTTGAAGTCCCTAAGTAGTTGAGGAGCAGCAGTGGGTAGTTGAGAGTTGTTCACAAGTGGAGCTATGAACAACTCGACTAGAGTCTCGATGTGTTGTGCCCTTAATGGTCTAACACACAACTAATGAGCAAATTCGATAGTCGAGGTTCAATAGTCAGATGGACTTGGATCATTGATAGAGGCAAGAGTTGCAAATCGGGAGCCGAAGGACCGGGCAAGTATAGGGTACGACCAAGGTAGCTGTGAGGAGCTCTACATCCGCTAGACGGTCATAGTACCTTGTTGAGGGAAAATTGATGTTGCGAACATCGGCATCAGGATAAAATTGGCAAGGGTCTCGAAAACCAAAAATTCGTAAAAATCAAGAAAATATTGATAAAAATCAGCAAAATTAAGATACCATAAAAATATCGATAGAAATTGACAAACATCGGCTAGGCCAAAAAAATCATGATTTCGAGATAAATTCGGGATGTTATTGCGATTTTTGCAACACTAAACTTGCCCATGTACTTGACACCAAGCCCCAGTTTTTATTCTTGTACTAGTGGATGTATGAGGTCCATTATCCCTGGTACGGGAGCCCTAGACTATTGTATTATATGTTGTTTAATATAACGAAGTTGGGTTGAAAATTGTAAAAAGTTGTCTATATTCTGTGCATGTGTGATTTCCTGTTGTTTATATTTCGTTGTGCAAATTAGTTCTATTGAGATTCTTGGTTTGGTAGCGTTATTGATTTTAAGATCCTATCATAGACCCAAGGTTGTGGAAATTCAACATGGAATCAGAGCGTGTCTGAGCTACTTTCAGGGATAGCGAATTAAAGTATGCAAAACGAAGCAACTCAGAGGGAGTTGGTGTCTAGATCATGAAGCAAAGGGTTCAACTAAAGACATGGAGATGTGGTATTGACTGGCTTGGCAGTGAGATTCGCTGGTAGTTCTCGTGGATTGGTGGTGAGCCTGGTGCAAAATAGTTTGTTGTTGGAAAGATTGTTGATCATGGACTTCTGTTGATTTATCATGGATGGTTGGGATAGCTCGAGGGTTTCTTTGGCATGGACGAGATCGGGATGATTGAGATGGATTCATGTGATGGAATACGAATTGGCAGGCTAGAGTCTTCATCGAAACGTGATGTTGCATATCCAAGATTGGAGGGACTTGCACAAGCGGTATTTGATCCAGGAGGATGAATGCTTGTATGGCTAAGCCAATGGAGATCGTGTAGGCTCAGAGGGAGTCTAGCCTCAAAGGGAGCAGCCCTATGGAAGTTTGGGATCTTCAGGATTAGATGTGATGAGGCAGAGGCACAACCAAGATTGTTGGGCTGATTCTAAAGAGTATGTTGCGGTGATAGACGCCAGATGCGCTAGTGTTGCCAGATTATGATGGTTACTTCTGAGTCTTGAAAGTACCTCCCTCGCTAAGAGGAAGTGTTGATTTTTGTAGCTTGGGAGGTACTCCAAGCCTTGAGGATCGAGGGTTGGAGGAAGGAGCTCCACAAGTGGCCTTGTGGGCTTGAACCCCAAGCTTCGGGTTTTGCACCCATCGAAGGTTGGCCCAAAACCATGGAGATATTTCTACATGTGATGTATGGAGATGAAAGAGGATGGCGAGGAGAATCCAATGCAATGAAAATCATAAAAATCTGAGTTGTAGAAGTTGAGATATGAATTTTGAAGATATAATGAGTAAGTTAGTCTAGATTGGGCAACTCGGGCTTGAGGTCAAAGTGGTGCCCAAAGGCAAATTCGTTGGAGCCACTTAATGCATATAAATATAGGTCAATTGTGAGGCATAATATACATCCAAAAGTGTGTTTATCTCTTGCGAAAATACAACTGAGTAACAACAGTTGAGCAACAGCCAAGTAGCAGCAACGGCAGAGTAGCAGCAGCGGTCGAGTAACAACAGTTGAGCGACGGCCGAGTAACAGCAGCTGAATGATGGTCGAGTAGCAGCCATGTAAAGGAAGCCATCAGCCCTTAAGGACTTGCAAAGGTATGTGTTTTGAAAGAGTTGATTGCTAGTTGGATGGGTGTCCAAGAGTTGGACAGTTGATGGAGTCTGTTAGCAGCGAAGAGGAGGGTTTCCTACGTCTGAGGATGCCCTAGCCAGAGGCAGATGCTACAACGAGTATTAGTCTCTCGTGGTCTGTTGGAGGGAAGAGTGCGAGTGGGCCATGAATAGACGTGATTGGGCATTTATGGTCTATTAGAGGGCAACGTGATAGTGCCTAAGTCACAACCCGGTGTGCAACACTTTGATGGGCAAAAGTAGTTGTTAGAGCGACAATTGCTAGAGCTCAAGGGTCTGATCAACCAGGAGTAGTTTGTGGAGCCCTAGACTTGTGTGTGGAGAAGGACTTCTACAGCAAATGATGGGCAGTCCTCCTAGCCCGTGTTCATTGTAGGAGATTGACATCTTGCAGTGATAGTTGGCAAACCTCCATGCCCTATGTTGGTCTTCATTGGAGCAACACACGAAGACCATAGTGGGCTGAAGTCCTTGAGTAGCTGAGAAGAAGCAGTGGGCAGTTGAGAGTTGTTCACAAGTGAAGTTGTGAACAACTCGACAGGAGTCTCGATGTGTTGTGCCCTTGATGGACTAAGGCACAACTAGTGAGAAGATTGGATAGTCGAGATTCAGTAGTCAAATGGACTTGGATCTTTATAGAGGTAGGAGCTGCAGATCGAGCGCCGAAGGACCGGGCAAGTATAGGGTACGACCAAGGCAGCTGTGAGGAGTTCTACATTAGCTAGACGGTCAAAGTATCTTGTTGAGGGCAAATTGGTTGTCAATGTACTGACACTAAGCCCCAGTTTGTATTCTTGTACTAGTGGATGTAGGAGGGCCATTATCCCTGGTACGGGAGCCCTAGACTGTTATATTATTTGTTGTTTAATATAACAAAGTTGGGTTGAAAATTGTAAAAAATTGTTTATATTTTGTGCATGTGATTTACTGTTTGTTTATATTCCGTTGTCCAAAGTAGTTCTGTTGAGATTCTTGGTTTGGTAGCGTCAGAGATTTTTAAATTCTATCCTAGACCCAAGATTGTGGACATTCAACAGTTGGGTGGCTATATAGATTAAATCATACCTTTATCCTCACATTTTATGCAAACTTTACAGGTTGTCATACAGGACAACAAATTGTTTCCAGCAATGTTGCGATAATCTTGATCGAAATTAAATTGGGGAGGGTCTGAAATCATAAAAATCGGCAAAAATTTGACAAATACAAAAAAATCATTTTTAATTTTTTTTTAATATCTAAAACATCCACAACATAAAATAAATGCATTGACACATAAATGTGAAAAGAGAACTAATATATAAGATGTGTAATATGTCTAGTGCTATATCACACATAATATTGAATCATGTCCTGCATACTGAGTCTTGAGTCCTGACTCAGCCTCAAAATATCAACAAAAAATATAATAATGATCTCATATCATGAGTCATAATTTCATATACAATGAAATGAACTAAGTAACTAGTACAATTGATTTCCTATACCCCTCTTGCAAGAAAATATAAAATCTTTCCCTCTAGATGAAGAAGGCTCTAGGGCTGGCAGTGGACTATGTTGTTCTCTAGAAGCTGAAGAACTAGGAGCTATAGGAGGTAGACCACGTCCTCTACTAGTGACCATGGTAGGCAGTGTCACCTACTCCTATTGCTCCTCCTCGTCCTCCTCGTCCTCCTCTACCGCTACTACCCCCTCCACTACCTCCTTATATAATCAATCACGGGTCAGCGTCTTGGCCTCAACCCTCCATGCAACAGTGGTGTCAATCCCATCCAATGAGATGGCCTTCACATCAGGTGTCCTCTCAAGTCGCCTCACCCACAATCTTCGATTGTAGTAGACATAGACCATGTCATTAAAGCGTTGGGACTTCACCCTGTACAAGGATCATAAATTAATAAATTATAAATAATAAATTTAATAATTATTATAAAAATTAAAATAATAAATTATATTGTTTATTATTTAATGAATTCAAAAATTTAATTGGAAATTTTTTAACCTGTTGCGCTCCTTGGTGTGTATTTTTTGAAATACGCCTAAGTTGCATTGACATCTGGAGGAGCTACATGTTTGGTTGAGCACTCAAATGGAAAGCCTTTGGAGATTGGGTACTCTACCACCATAGATTCTCCACCATGCATCTACACAAATAAGATAAACATTAGCAAAAAAAAAAAAACTGAAATTTGAAACTTGAAACAAAGTATGAAAAGACAATGAAATTTGAAACAAACTAAAGCTTACCTGGCATTTTAGTCTTCCTATCCACAATAGCCATGTCAAAGCTAAATGTGCCACCTGCCATCCTATATATCTCCATTTCTTTGGAGATTTCTGCACGTTTTGCTAGAGATGGCATTGTCTTCTTAACATAAGTGAAGAATCCATCCATGACCTCAACATCAAATAAGAAATCACAAGAGTAAGAGGATGTGGGGTTCAAGTAGATCACTGCAACATGAATGGGACGATGGAGTGTATTGTTCCATCAATCATCAATCACTTCCCATATTAATCGTTGTTTCTCAAACCCCTCATCCCCCTTAGCATCATACAAGTAGCCCATTGTGGGCTTGTCTCCACCAACTAATCAGAGAACCTTTACCAAAGGTTGAGTAATGATACACACCTCTTGCACTCCTGCTTAGAATATTTCCTAGACAGAGCCTAGATATAGCCTCTCCCTCTAGTTTGCGGCTATTAAAACAGTGCGAAACACGCATATGGATTTTCAAAAGAATTCAATGAATTGATTGAGCTGAATACTCAATAATAATACAGAGATATTTTACAAAGATAGAAACATCAAGTTTCTATATGAGATTCAGTTTCATCTAAGAAACTGCTAAAGAAAAGAAAATAGCAACAATTTAGAAGAATGAGCATTCAACTAATATTAGAATTATTCTAATACCCTCCCTTAATGCTCAATCTATTTACAACACCAATAGATCTCCTAAATTGTTCAAATTTAGCAGGACCAAGAGGCTTGGTGAATATGTCTGCGGGCTGCTCTGTGGTGGGAACATACTTCAGCCGAACGAATCCGTCTTCAACAAGCTGGCGAATGTAGTGGCAATGAGTTTCCACATGTTTTGTTCGTTCATGAAAGACGGGATTTTTGGCAAGTTTGAGCACTCCCTGATTATCACAAAACAAGGAAGTAGGACCTGTCTGGGAAGCATGCATGTCTGCAAGCATACGTCGAAGCCAAAC
>APFE031485016.1:131883-169616 GCA_000404065.3 Pinus taeda | reverse complement strand
AGCTGGAGTACCTTAGATGCTCGCCAGGATTCGCCATTTGTGAATGAAGACCGATGTTGTTTTCCAGCTTGACATGCGCCGCAGATGCCCAACTGCTGAGTCTGAATATCAGGTAATCCTGTCACAAGTCCTTCCCGAGAAAGCTGAGAGAGATACTGCATGTTTAGGTGCAATATCGCTGATGCCATAGAGTGCTGATGGGAGAAGCACGAGCTGCTAGAGCCACTTCTGGAAAATCACCGGTGTCAAGAAGTCTGTATAGACCATGATCTTCTAGGCCAACAGCAACTGTAAGATTTTTCTCCCTGTCGATAATAGAGCATTTGTGCAAACTGAAAACTATATCAAGCTGAGAAGAGTTCCTCATAATCTGACTGACGGACAACAGATTAGTTTCCATCCCAGGAACATAGTATACATTCAGGAAGGTAAGGGTGCGTCCACCAGACTGGATTTGGACTGTACCTCGGCCATCTACTGTGTATTTTTCACCTCCTCCAAATACCACGAAATCACTGAAAGGTGAGAAGTCAATAAACCAGTCACGCCTGTGAGAGAAATGGCGTGATGCACCAGAGTCAATGTACCAGGCAGATGATGGAATATGATCGGAAGACCTTTTAGCCATAAAAGCATAAAAGGCAGAATCTGTCTACTCGGAATGTTCTGCTACATTTGTTGTCTGATGAATTCCTCCCTGTTTCTTCTGTTCAGAAGCAATTCTCTGTTGGCAATCTTTCTTTATGTGACCAAATTTGTGACAGTAGTTACCCTGCACAGTTTTCTTCCTAGCAGGATCAAATGACTGAGAAAAACCTTTTTGCTGATATGACGGATATTTGGCCGCAAAGGCATTTTCTGAAGAAGCTGATGCTGCACCACCACCAAACTGTTGTTTCCATCGATCCTGCTGCATAAGTTTGGTACATAAATCTGGAAACTTTAGATCAACATTAGTGGCAGTAATGTTTAAAGTTTCGATGAAGTGCTCATAAGATGGTGGTAGACTTTTTAGGGTGATGACTACCAAATCTTCTTCCTCCATGGTGCGACCAATGGCTTCTAGCTGATCTCGAATATCTTTAATCTTGTTGAGATGATCCTGTAGAGATACATGTTCGTCCATCATAATGGAGAACAACTGATTTTTGAGAAAGAAGGCTCGGCTTTTGTCGGATGTCTCATGAAGGTCCTTCAACTGTTGCCAGATCTCAGCAGCGGTCTTGCCAGAAGGAATCTGAGGTAACTGATCATCAGCGACAGAGAGCTTGAGAAGCATAACTGCTTCGCGATTTCGATCATCAAACTTGTCTTGGTCAGTGCCAGCTGTACCAGGACGGAGCTCCTTGTTGAGAACAAGCTGGTCAAGGCGTCTATATTCAAAAATGGTTAACATTCTTTGTTTCCAGATGTTGTAGTTTGTGCCATTGAAGCGTTGACTACCTTCCAGCATTAGATTGGTTAATGACGCCATCCTTCTTGCAAGCAGAGATGATTCAGCCCATAGCTCAGTTAAAAACACAGCTGAGAGAAATGTCCCAAAAAAAATTAGTGCTGCTTCAGGACTGGTCAAGATCCGCACCCGAGACACTTAAAAAAATCTGGTTTACACCTGTTTTTAAAACCTTTAATTCTGCTGCTCAGAAATACTTCAAGAATATAAACAAGAATGTGTCAAGCAACTGTCAACAAGGTCTGAGGAAGGAAGGTCGAATTTCTTTCACAGTACTGAAGATATATCACAGGATTTTCTCCACAGAAAATTAGGGCTAGATAACATATTTCAGCTCTTAGAGAACTCGGCCTTGTCACAAGAATCTCAGTTTTTCTTTACAGTGAATATTTGGTCCTCCTCCACAGAAGAAATGCCACAGTCCTTTGCTCACTTCAAAGAAAAATATTACTGATTCTTGTTGTCCTCTTACCATAGATATACAGAAATAAAACACAGAAATTTTCCACAAAAAATTATCTACACTGTTCTGCTGTAACAGTGCTATGAGGAGAGAGAAAATCGGGAATTACCCGAGCATACGGAAGATTGTGGAGAAGTGCATCAAAATAAACCTCAGAGCGACCGACGTATCTGCGTCAAGGAAAAGATGGTGGAGGTCTAAGGGTATTGATTCACGTGTTTGGAGACTGAGCTTACGTGGAGACTGAGCTTGAGGTGGGTTCCACGTTTAACGTCTGCGCTGTGATTTGGTGATGGCCTCCCGACACACGATGTTCCGATTTTTGTCAACGTCCCACAGGAATTCGACCACGTAGTCTCCACTTACTCGCGCTAATGGCACCGGTGCAGTGCGCACGAGCAATCGGCGTCTAATACTGAGCAATTGATAATGGCACTGTATCGGCAATTGATAATGGTGCACGAGCAATTGATAATGGCACTGTATATTCACTGATATATATTGGAACCCCGAATTTGCAAGTTTTTAACCGCTATTCGCCGTCCAGTTTCCTGATCGGTACATTCAACAGGATGCAGCAAAAAAAAAATGGCAGACCACGGTGGGCATTCAGAGCCGATTTATCTTCACGCAGATTGAGCACGATTTTTGACGCAAATACAGGATTGATTGAAGTTTCGGGTCCCGGGCGTGCTTTGAGTGCGTAAAAAAAATTTGCTGGTGATGCTGCAAAGCGGAAGCCACGATCCGATATCTGGACCGGCCACAAAGGAATTTCGAGACTGTGTATGAGCCAAACAAAATCCGAGAGCTTCCGGATCTTGAAAAAGACTGAATCTAAAACCTGAGAGCAATAACTGAATAATTATTTCAACCTATTCACTTCTGTATCGAGATGGACGACTGTAAGCGTTTATCACGGTGAGCAAAGCCGAAGCTGAGACTCAGTGAAGGCTACCTGGCTTACAGAGGACTCGATCTTAGAAATGAATAACAGAAATAACTCAAAAACCTGCTCTGATACCATAAAACAGTGCGAAACACGCATATGGATTTTCAAAAGAATTCAATGAATTGATTGAGCTGAATACTCAATAATAATACAGAGATATTTTACAAAGATAGAAACATCAAGTTTCTATATGAGATTCAGTGTCATCTAAGAAACTGCTAAAGAAAAGAAAATAGCAACAATTTAGAAGAAAGAGCATTAAACTAATATTAGAATTATTCTAATAGCTATATGATAAAGCATGCACTGCTTTATAGAAACATTCTCTTCACATTCTGCATAGAATTCAAGAGGGATTGAAGAAATATGAAGCTAGTGGCAAACTGTGTAATGGTACGGCACACCAACTCCTTGTTGTTAGTGAATGTTCTCATCAAATGAAGCACAAATGCATGATTATATATAAATTTTGCAATGTTTTTTGATGATTCAACAACATCCTTGACAAAAAAAAAAATTTCCTATGTCCTCCAACATCAAGTCAATGTAGTGTGCAGTACAAAGTGTCCAAAATAAGTTAGTATGCCTCTCCTTAAGCATTTTGCTAGCAACAACATAATTTGCAACATTGTTCATTATGACTTGGACAACATGTTGTGGACCCACCTCCTAAATGAACACGTCCAAAAAATCACATAATAACTATGCATCTTTGATATATGTAGATGCATCAACAAATTTCATAAACATTGTCCCCTTGGAACAATTAACCAAGAAGTTAATAAAGGTTCTACCCTTTTGATCGCTCCAACCATTTGACATCACAGTGCATCTTGTGTGTGCCCCTGAGCCCCTAAACTCGTCCAATCTCTTAGTGCATTCGACCTTTTCATTTTGAAGAATACACCCTCTAAAGTCATCATAGGAAGGGGCTTTGTAGCCCAGGCCGACAATAGCAATCTTATCAATTGCAGGCTAAAAAAATGGATTGTTCCTGGCAATGCTGAAAGGAACATCACTCCAAATAAGACACCTACCCAACATCTTGTCAGCTTCTTCCTTCTCCCTTTTTTGAAGAGCTTACGTGATAGATGGTTGTGCACCAAGTGTGGTTCTAAGAACAAAAAATGATGAAGCAGTTGTGGGGTTGACTGTAGACACTAATGTTGAAGAAGAGCCAATACCACTCTCATGGTTACCTCCCAATCCCACCACTCCACCCTTTGCCATTTCACTCTTTAGAGTTCCTTTGGTCACTTTGGTTGTCTCTATTTCTTCCAATGATTTGAGGGCTCTACGAATGATTTCTGGATTTGTTTTTGTGCAAAGCCCTACTTCATGTCCAGCAATTTGTGCAAGGTGGTATTTCAATCGGTATACCTCCCCTATCATATGATGCCCACATAACTTCCAATCAAATTTGATTTGTTAAACCCCCCATCAGGTTCACCAAATTCCCACATAGGGTCCAATTTCCTTGGCATGTTTGTAACTTTGATGAACTCTTGAGTTTTAATGTAAGATTGAAGTTTAAACCTAGGGCACAAGAAAAATTGCAAGTCAAACAAATGAAATTGAAATTTAACATACAATATTTTGAATTTTTGACCAAAAAAAACTCTCAACTCAATGCAACAATAATGGTAAAAAAAATACATTCAAACCCAAACAAAAATCATGGAAAAAAACTAGGCACAAGAAAAATTGCAACAAATAAAACTAATAATCAAGATTTTGCATTTTTGACAAAAAAACATATCCACTAAATGCAACAAAAATGACAAAAAAATACACTCAAATCCAAGAAAAAATCATGGAAAATACATCGTTGTCAAAATAATATCGGGGACGGAAAAAATCGGAAAATACAAAAAGATTCATTTTTTTTCAATTTCTTTAATATTTAAAGCATCTACAACATAAATTAAATACATTGACACATAAATATGATAAAAGAACTAATATATAAGGATGTGTAATATCATTTCTAGTGCTACATCACACATAACAATGAATCATGTCCTGAATAGTCAGTCCCGACTCCTGAGTCCCAACTCAACCTCAAAATATCAACAAAAAATATAATAATGTATCTCATATCATGAGTCATAATGTCATACAATGAAATGAACCAAATAACTAATACCACTAATTTCCTCTGCCCCTCTTGGGAGAAAATGCAATAGCTTTCCCTTTGGATGTAGATGCCGGTGGAGTTGGCAGTGGACTCTGTTGTGCTCTAGAAGCTGAAGAACTAGGAGCTACATGAGGTAGACCACGTCCTCTACTGGTGACAAGGGAGCCTAGGTAGGTTGTGTCATCACCTCCTCCTCCTCATCAAAAATCGGTAAAAAAAAAAAAAAAAAAAAAAAAAAAAAAAAAAAATCCAAATTTTTTCCCAAAAAATCACGTTTTTTTTGTAATAATCGCGATAATTTCAAGTTATCGTGATTATTTTGCGATTTTTTGCCAAAAAAAAAAATCACGTAATAATCAAGCGATAATATCACCATTTTCCAAAAACCGTGATTTTTTTATATTATCGTGATTTTCGCAACACTAACTAAAACCCAAGGAAAAGACAAAAAACATAGGGCCAAATTTGATGCCCATACTTGAAAACCACACCTAGTTGAAGAAACTTGGTCCAAACTCGAATTTGTTTTGCTTGCGATGCTAAAATCTTTCACTTTTCTCCTTTCTTTCCCTTGTAGATGAGTTATCCTCCTTAGCTCTCACCAAGATTGCACAAAACGGAGAAACGGGTATGAGTTTCCAAAACGGGAAGCGATACGAAACGCGACCTCCCCAAATTTTGGAAATGGGGAAACGCAAATATATATATATATATATATATATATATATATATAGTTATGACATTTAAGAAATATGTGCAATCATAAAGCATATATGATACATTCTAATTTATTACATTATGATAAAATTGTCAATTGTCAATGCATAAACTATAAGTATCTAAATTTACATCACATTTACTCATGAATAATCACATAATGAAAATAGAAATATCCAAAATCAGCCACGAGAAATTTCTAATTTCTTGTCTTGTGCTTGATTGGGAGTCCCCTCCTACATAGTCGAACGACCTTAGTGCTCTTGATTAAATACAAGTTTCATACCCTAGTACCCTACATTCTCTTGATTATTGGGAGTCTCCCCTGCATAGAGAGGTTAGTTCTCTTGATTAAATACAAGTTCGATACCCTAGTACATGATAAAATCCAATGGAAACATTGCAATCCCCCCAATCCTGAAATCCAGAAAACTAAATAAGTCTGTTGGATTTTGAGTGAGATCTAAAATTCTACTTTCTCCATATGAAATCCAATGAGGGCGAAACCACTCTCAAACATCCTGAGTCATTTCACGGTAATGTTAAAAATTTAAGTAAAATGATGAAAATGAAAAATAAAGGAGAATATCGCTTTTACTTTAAGAATTTAACATTACCATGAACTGAATATCAACACTAGGGCAAAAGTTCACTTTTATAATTTTAGACAGGCATCTAGAAGCAACTAGAAGTCACTAGGCTAACGTAAGAATAGATTAGAAAACAAATAAAAAACACACACACACACACACAAGTAAATGCTGAAACGTGGATCGTACGGTTGTGAAACGCGTTTCAGTCACGTTTCAGTTTCGTGAAATGTGGAAGTACGGCCTGAAACGCATTTCAGCGTTATGTACTCATTTCCGTATGGAAATGCCCTCCTGCCCCATGTTTCCTGCAACATAGGCTCTCACCCTTGCCCTTTGTTTGCAAAATGAATTAAAAAGATAGAAAAGCCTTTAAAAACTCACTATCACACAACCCAATGATTGTTTGAGGTTGCATCGCAATATTTTGGAAAAAAAAATTGTGATAAATTTGTGAGTTTTTCAAGGAAGAAAATCACCGATTTAATTGCCATATATCTTCAACCAGTGACTTAAATTGAAAAATCCTTGTATATCTAGTTAGGATCTTCAGAGTAGATCAAACTCCCTAGGTCATGTGCTATATTTTATTGAGTTTCGATTATTGATATCTGTTATTTAGAATTCTTCTGCTATAGTGACAATGTTTACATCTCGGCAACAAGTACAAAGTGAACACTTGCCCCCATTTGACTCCACGTAAGGCATTGGTCTAGCATTGGAGTTGTTGGGGATTATTTTGACACTCCTTCCTTGGTTGTTTAGGAGGGGTTGGGCCTAAATAGCGGGGACTTAGGCCAAGGTGACAATGCATCTTTTCCCTTTGCGTGTCCATCTAGCAAGGTTGCTTGGACCTTAGCAACAATGCTAATATAATCGATAACAGATAGTTTAACTTAATTTTCAATGAAATAGTCCCATCCTTGTTATGGGAGGAGATGATATGAAAAAGGGCGAAAAGTCCTAACACAGATACCTTATTTGTAAGAGGACGCTCCTAGAATAGAAATAAAAATAAGTCCTCTAGTGGGAGATCTAAATCTCAAGGAAGATTTGTTAAGATATGTTGGAGATGTGGAAAGAAGGGTATTACAAAAAAGATTGTAGATCTACAATTCCTGAGAAAGGGAAAGGATCTAAAGATGCTCCTTTGCAAAAGCAAAAACCTCCTTAGATGAAGGATGGGATGTGAACTTGGCTTTTTCAAGTAAACATGTAGATCATGAAGCATGATTGGACAAATTAGGTGCACCATTTCATATGAATCCTCACAAGAAGTGGTTTTGCGAATATGAAAGATATGATGGTGGTGATGTTTTTCTAGGAGATGAATTGACAGCCAAAATATTAAGTTAATTCAAGTTGAAGCTCATGGATGGAAAGATTAGAACACTCCTTGGTGTTTTCCACATCTTAGGATTGGCCAAAACTTTGATTTTTGTAAGCATGATCAACAATGCAGGTGTAAAAAAGAGTGTTTGAAAAGTATACCCACAGGATGGTTCGAGGAGCAATGGTATTTTTTAGGGAGTTCAGACTTAAACTTTGTATAAGCTACTGATAAGCACTATTAGTGATAGGTGCAACAATTTTGTTGTTCCTGATAGTTGAGTTGAAGAAAAAAAACTCATATGTCCTCTAGAGAAAAGATTGTTGTGGCATCAAAGAGTGAGACATATTAGAGAGAAGGGCCATCTAGTACTGCATGGAAATCTTATGGCAGAAGTTATGTCTAATTGCTTGGATTTTGATTTATGTGGACATTGCTTATATGCGAAGCAAAATTAAGTAACATTCTCTGGTTCTACAAGGTTAGAGGGAAGATTATAGTTGGTGCACAATGAAGTGTTTGGACCATTGTTAGTTCCATCATTGGGTAAATCTGTGTACTATGTCTCATTTATAGATAACTTCTTGATAAATACATGGATTTATTTCCTCAAGAAATCTGAAGTCTTTGACAAATTCAAAGAATATAAGGCTCTTGTGAAAAATCAAACAGAAAAGAAACTTAAGTTGTTGACAATAGATAATGGTGGAGAATTTTGGAGGAATAAATTTGAAGAATTATGTACAAAGTACAATATAGCAAGACAAAATACTACTCCATACGCACCTCAACACAATGGATTTGCAAAAAGGATGAATAGGACATTGATGGAGAAAGCAAGGAGAGTGGTGTTGGGTTAGGACAAGAATTCTAGGCAGAGGCAATGGAAATAGATCACCCTCATCAACATTGAATGATAAGACTCCACATGAGGTATGGATTGGTAAGAAACCTTCTCTTAAATATCTCAAGGTATTTGAATGTGACGCTTATGTACATGCTCCAAACGAGAATAAGAATAAGCTATACAAGAGCTAAAAATACCATCTTTATTTACAACCTTTGGAACCCAAAAATTGCAAACGTAGTGTACAATCGAGATGTAATATTTAGTTAAGTCAAAGATGTTGTTAACCAAGAAGTCTTGCCAAGGGAGAATGAACCAAAGAAGATGTAGTTTGAATTAAAGGATGATGAATCAAAATATTTAGAAGAAAAGGAAGCCGAAGAAAGAAAAACCACAAACTACAGCACTGAAGAGATCAGTTCGGGAAAGAAAGAAGCCAAAATGGTATACTCCACCTGATTTCCATCAAAATTGTTTTTTCATTACTGATGATGACCCTAACGCTGTCAGGGAAATAATTTGTTTAGAGGATAGAGAACTCTAGAAAAATGCCTATTTCCACACAATCTAGTAGGGTTCCTAGGAAGGGTATTTAAGGGACAACTACTAGACCAAATGACAACAATGGGACAAAGACACACTGTCACCTCAATCAGTGTCCCTTGCTCTTTATGAACATTCACCAATGGGGCAAGTCCTAATATGGAGGAAATCACTTGTAATGATGGGATCAATGATAAGGTATGAAGTGATTTTGAAGGCCCAGTAGGGGAGACTCAATTAGGGCTCAATGCTTCAAGAAAAGCTAAGGGTTGTCCAAGAAAGCCCTAAGAGGAAGGCCAAGGCGTAGGGTTAAGAGATATTTAATGATGATAGGTGCATCCAAGGTCAAGACTACCAATGTGATATAGGGCCTCTCTAGAAGCTTTGCAAGCTCATTTATCACATGAAAAGGGCTTTCGCTTCACTAGAGAGAGACCTAGAAAGGACCTAAATAAGACCTAGGGTTTATGAGGAATCGTGGGTGGAGTTCCTTCAATGGGCTTTCTAGGTCTAGATAGGACAGGGAAAGGGTCAAGAATGATCAATTCCTTTGAATTCTATGTGAAACTGACCCTTAATAAGACCACCGACCCAAGACGTTCATGGGCTTCCAAAGATGCAACTAGGGCTTGAGTTTTCTTCCAAACCAACCATGGGAACTGCTCCAAAGAGGGTCACTAGAGGAGATACTAGCACAAATTCTTGTCCAATTGTTTTTACAAAACACCTCCTCTAATGCAATTCATAGGTAGCCCTAGTTGGCCATCTAGGAGATGCATTGAAAATTGTTGGGCAGAGAAAAAGAAAGGTACGGAGAAGGTGACCACCAGTTTTACTTGGATCAACGCGTACTCGTTGGGCTATGAAGTCTATGATAATTTAAAATTTTGCCAAAATCTTCTTCAAGGAGGCTAAAATGTGATACCCTAGAACCCACTCTTTATCATTTACCCACCCAAATTCTATGGATTTTAATGGAAAAAGTTCAAATCTACTCAACAAAACTAGGCACAAAAAGCATTAATTAATTGCAACAATTCCACACATTTGACATTATTCAAGATAGAACTTCAATAAATTATAGCACTTACAAGATGACAAGAGATATTTCCAACCACAAAACAGGAAGTAGCTCCAAGATACAACGAAAACCTCAACTCCCAAAAATATTAAAATGCATCAATAGATCTCCAATAGACATCCAAGAAGAAGTGTGAAGTTCTTACAAGAGAAAGAATACAAGAAGTGATGATGTTGATCTCTCAAAATGGGAGAGATCTTAATTTATATGATCCCTTGTCTAATTTGAATTATTCATAAAATAATGTGAAAATTACATGCCTTGGTGACAAGCCCACCAAGTAGCTCATGAAGTGAAGAATAAGTGATCCAAAATTGAGTTGAAATGATGAAATCATGGTGTAGAAGGGTTGTTGGAGAGCCTTGTTGAGTCCTCAAGGTGCCATAATGAGAGTGAGGGCTCCATGAATGATAGAGAAGGGGATAACCCCTTGATCTCCAAATAAAACATCGTGTGGTGCTCCAAAGTGGCCATGGGGCACAAGTAACGGTCTCATGGGTCTCTTGATGAAAAATAAGCTTGTAGACTACTCCAAATGAGGGCACGGAAGATGGTGCTTGCCCTCCCATGTCTCAAGGATGAGACAAACCTCCTTTGGACGTCGAATCAATTGCCAAACCCTGTATATATAGCTAAGTCAGTTGGGGGCACTGTTGATCCACGTGTATCATCTCACATATAATGTGGGGCAATGCACAAGCAACTGAAGGTGTTGAGGTTGCCCATGGCATGAGATAATGCTCTGTCACCTGATGGAAGCCCATCGCTCTCAACGTTTCCCATACAAGTGTCGATATGATCCTTTGGTGGGCATGGGCCCCAGATAAGTTGCCCAACCCATGACAAAACCACCTGGCAATCTTGAATAAGATCCAATGCGTCTCTTCACCTTAAAGTACAATAATACATTAGTGCATCTAAGTGAATCAAACTTGTTAGTTAAGGGCACAAATGAGACTTCATGGCGGGTTTCCCTTCCAAATTTGGGACTTTCAACGTTGATGAGCACCAGCATTGCAGCAAGAATGTTGCAACTCTTGGGACTACCAACTTTACTTCATCAACCCGGGGTTCCTACAAACTTGAAGGTGACAGTGTTGTATACACAACAAATGCAACGGTCTACTCTTATCACTTTTCAACTGAGGCGATAGACCAATAGGGTTTTCAAACCAGTCTTCTATTGACTAGAACGAGTCGGACTACCAAATGGAACAGGGAAAATTATTCTTAATGCAAAAATGGGAATGCTGCCTATTCTAGGAAAAGAAAGTGTTGAATTGGAAGGTGCTATAAAGTGACATGAAATCATCTAGCTAGGAATCTACACATTTTGCTTGCAAAAGAGACCTAACTTAACCTTGCATATAACATCTAGTTATCTGGACTAACTGAGCATGGAATTTTATCTAAGAATCACTGTGACTGCTGCATGCATGTGCTAACTTAGGAATTTGTAGAAAAAGCCTTTATGGATTTTTAGTTTTATGAATGCAAATGCTAATTTCCAACTTGTTCTTTGGCAAGGGAGACAGGTATGGGGGAAAAGGTCTGGAATAGTTTCAAGGGTATGAAAGCCAAGTGGAGGCCTAACCTAAGCTCAGATGACCATTTCTACTCAATTTGGACTTAAAACACGCTGCTATAGGGTCTCCTGTAGTACTACAGGATGTCCTAGTTCTACTACATGATGTCCTGTTTTACTACAGGAAACAGGTTGAATGCTTATAAGGAGGTAGGAAAGGTAGAATGAAGTGTGGGAAAGGTGTCTGATGGGGAAATAAGGCATAGAGGAGGTGCACACTACCCAAGGCTTAGTCAAATGCTTCAAGATGGTTGGTATGCTCAAGGAAAATGAGCACTTTACTTACAAAACGAGAATTCAGATTAGGGTTTGGTGGACTTTGGCAGCGTAGGTGGAGAAGACTTGGATGGGGTGAATGAGATGAGGACTCCCTGCAGATCAAATGCTCTTGCAACAACATACACTCTTTTCTTCATTTATGCACAATTTCATTTATACATGGAAAAGATGAGTTGAATGGAGGAAAAACAGATTTATTAATAGCTAATGGCTAAGTTTATGAATGGAAGTGCTTCTAATCCATAGCAAACTCAAGAGATCAAAATGACAATTGCAGATGCTTCCAAGGAATTTAAAGACAGTGATCTATTCAACAAGAAACCATAGGTTATGCAATAATCAAACAATAAATCTGTTTTTTGGGTTGTGTGAATGGAACCCTCAAGTCATGATCCCATAAGGGAGATGAGGTAAAGGCCACTATCACAAGCTTTTCTGAAGTGTTTATTGTCACTATGATACCATTGATCTACCTATCCACAAATGGAAGCAAACTAAGTAATCATCCAAATTCTTGCAGATTACACAAAACCAAAATCACTTCAGCAGCTAACTATGAATGTAATCTAAGCATACATGTACAGAAACAGGAACCTCTGTTGTTAGGGTTGGGCCCTAACCCAAGAGCTTTAGCCCTTTGAGTCAACTTAGTGCTGAACCAAGGGAATGCTTTTCATTTTCATTAAAATATAGAAAAAACATAAGAGTTATCAATCACAATGTCTTAGCTCGAAAATGCCTCTTGGCTACAACAAAAAAAATTGAATCTTAATGAGGCTCTAGGCTTTCTTATTTATACAACTGAAGCTACCAACAACATCCTTAAATTTAGGGAGGCTTGGCTCCCAACTCGACATCAACTTGTCTTCAACTATCACTGGCTTGGTTGCTTGTAACTCCAAGCTGATGAGATCTGGTGGAGGAATCTTTGAGTGAGTGAGGAGTTAAGGAGGGAGATCCAATCTCCTATAATCCCTCTTGCTTGTCTACTTCAAGTTCCTGCACTTTAATTAGCCAAAATTGCTCCAAATCGTGCAATTAATGCACATTAGGCCACATGACATTACATCTCATCTTTACCCTTCTCACTAGGAAAAATATAACAAAACATGTAAAGAAATGTGAGAAAAGTTGATTTTAATAAGTTGGAGAGTGGCATTAAGGTCCATATAATTTACCTATTGATGAGCCTCATCATCACCGCCCACTGAAAGTGTTGCTCATCCTCTGAGCAACTTAATCTATGTCCATGTCTTTCATTGCTTTTGTGGCCTCTCTGACATTCCAGACTTCTGTTGATGTATTCTCCTCTTGTGGATAAAATCTTGCATGCTTCTCTATTTCCTCCCACTGCTTTCTTTCTTCTTCTTCCTTTCTTCCTTCTAACATACCCAAGAGCAATGGTGGACTGAGTTTCAAGCCAATCCAGATGATTTTGAGTCTCTGCAGTGCCTTCTTATACAGTGGGGTCCTCTCTAGTGCATCCCTCATTCTTTCAAGGGAATGATACTCCCTGATCTTTAGGCTATATGGTAAGGTGCCCCATCTCCTTTGACATACTTGCTAGCTTTCATCCCCTAGCAATCTCAAAGTGTCCTCAAAATGAGTGAATGCTTGATCTTGTGTAGCTAGGTATCTTGGTGCAAGTTGAGGATCATTTGCGATGAGGTTGTCAGTGCTAATGACAGACGTGGAATTGATTTGTTCTGCTCTGACCTAAAGGGGCTCTTTTTCTTCTCTTTCCAACACTCCCTTTACTTCCTTAGCCTCAGCCTCCTCATGACTCATCCATGATGCCAAGGCCATCAGTTGTAAGTCCCCCAGCTTTGGATTAGGTTCCCACACATTCAAGTTTGTTAAGGCCAAGTTATGTAAGTAGAATTCAAATATCTTGGCCCTGTCCTCCAAGTGGCTTTGGTCACAAAGCTTAATGAACTGCCTATAGTCTTGGAAAGGCATGGTCCCTCGTTGTGCTAGGGTCTTTATCTGAAATTGCAGCCATTGTTCTTTTAGGTACAAGGCATATGATTTTGCTAGCATCCTGCACTAGAGTGCCTCCATAGAAAGACTTGCCATAGTGGCCAACTGGCTCTCTTTTTCCTGTACTTGCCTCCTCAACCATGTGTTCTCAACCTCTAATTGATATTTCATGACTCTTTCCCTGTCTCTTACCTCACTCAACTCTCTGCCCATCTCTAGCAGCTTCTCTTCCATATGGCCCACATCCTCCACATTCTTTGATTTAGCAATTTACATCCACTGATGTGTCCCTTCTCTCTCCTTTTCAAGCTCAAAGAAAAGAGGGATGGCTAATTTATGTGGTATTACTCTGCCTCTCTCAATGAATATGTAATAGGAGCTGAGATTGGGTTGTGGGTTAGGTTCCTGCAGCTCTTGGGATTCTCCGTTTACTATCTTTGGAGTATCTGTCTCCCCCTGTACATGTCTTATTGCTTCCTTTCTTTTCCTTTGTCCCTACTGTCCTTCCTGCTCCTTTTTTTGTGTTTCCTATAGTGCTGATAGAGTTTCCTATAGAACTGTCTGTGTTTCCTGTAGGAGGCTTTTCCCTTTTTGAAAAGGGGTCAAAGGTTCTTTGATTTTCTTTGTTGAGGTTGACCTAGTGACAGGCCTCCCAACTTAGGTGATTGGTGACTTTGGGGAAGCTTGTTTTGATGTGCCCCCTTCACCTTTCATTTCTGGGGACACTAGCTTTTCTTGTCCTCTTGGTGAGTCTTCAATGATGATAGGAGTCTTGGTAGGTGTTTGTGGTCTCCCCCATTTTATCCTGGTGCTCCTCCTTGTTTTGAAATATAGGGGAGTCTGCCTTTTCCTTTTTTCCTGTTGACTTTATCGGTGCGCTTAGGGAAGTCAAGGCAGCAGTGGCCTCCTTCTCTATGGGTTCAGGAGACACTCTTGGGGATTCCTCTTCTTCCTTGCTATGTGTTTCAAGGCTTATCTCATCCTTTTGTGCTTCTTCCCCATTGTTCTTCTCTTCCTCTGTTTCATTTATCTCTGCCTCATATTTTTCCTTTGGCTCATCCTCTTCTTTTTCATGATCCTCTTCTCCTCCTTCCTCTTCTTCTTCTGGCTCTTCTTCCTCTTCTTCTTCCTCCCACCAATAGAGGTTAGGTCTCTTTCATACTCAATTGCTTCAATTACATCTTCTCTGTTCATGTCTGTAAATGTGGACCACAAAATAGGTGCTCTTAATTGGCTTAGCGCATCTTCAAGTATGAGCTTGATTAGTCCATGATGTGCCAATCATTGATGCTTTCCTTCCTGTACCTTGATGCTCAAGTCTATTATTGATTGCAACAAGAAGTAGGGCACACTAAGTCTTCTATTAAGAGGTAACTCTTTTCCAAATCTCAACTCATGGAGGAGTCTAAACTGGTAACCATAGACTATACTAAGCCTTCCTCACAAGAAATATACTTGAGAATGTCATAGCTCACTTCATCCCTTCTAATCCCATTTTTGTATTCAATTGGTTCCTCATCTTCCAAGAAAAAGTTCTTCTTGGCATAAGTGTTGCTAGCGTTATCCTCTTTTCTCCATTGTAAACTAAGAGTAAGTGTAGTGATTCTGTGAATGCTTTCATGGTTAACTGTTACCAATGTTGCAGGAAGCGCCCCCTTGGGTTCCAAGCCCAGAAGCACGTCCCGTGCGGATGCATCTAGGAAGTTTCCCCGGAAGCACGCTTCCGCCTGATTTTGCCGCTTCCTGGAATTTTCCGAAGTGCAATTCCAGACCTCCGAAGCACGCTTTGTACGGCGCTTCGGGCGTACGAAGTGTGGCGCTTCGGAGGGAGAAGCGCACTCTTCCCATATGCTTCCAGAAAAGCATCGCGCAAATGATGAAATTCGGGTTTTTTTTATTTTTTTTATAATTTTCGTTGACTTGGCATAAAGGGGGTGGGTTAGGGTGATGTTAGGGTGAGGAATGAAAGGAATAAAGCCCCCATTCATTCCTCATTTACCCACTTTGAGTTTATGAGAGTTGGAGAAGAGAAGAGAAGAGAGGAGAGGAGAGGAGAAGAGAGGAAAGGAGAGGAGAAGAGAGGAGAGCTTGGAGGAGTGAAAGAGGAGGAGCTAGGAGAAGGAGAAGAAGCTTGGAGCAAGAGCTTGGAGGACTTCATCTACAAGAGCTAAAGAGGTAAGTTCAAACCCCAAACTCCCTTATTTTTTTGACATTTTTTTTGTATTTTTCTCCTCCCTTTCCTACTCTTTCCCATTGTTTCTACTTGCTCCTTTACTTGCAAGTTGTCCACCACCTATATCCATATTCCAAGATGGTGTTCTTTTGGCTTCTATGTATCATTCCACTCTTGGTTTTAATGATGGCAAGGGGGAGTAGGAATAGAAGGGAAGAACCACAAGAGGACAGTGGTCCCAATATGACTGACCCAATGTATGATGAGGAGGAAGGCTTTGAAGAGGAAGGGGATGAACCTGAAGGGGAAACTGAAACACTAGATGGGAAAGCTGCATTAACACCCTTGTGGAACTATGTGACCAAACTTGATGGGGGAAAGGGTGGTGGAACTTACAAATTTGTGTGCCCTCATGGTTGTCACGGAGGAAAACCATATTGTGGTTCATATACCCGTGTGAGGAGGCATCTTTGTGGGTGTTGGACAGTGATGAAAAAAGGGTCCTGTGGGGGTACAAATTTGCCCAAACATTTCATCTAAAGAAAGAAGAAAACACATCCAAATAGAGGAGGCTACACAACAAAAAAACAAGAAACAAAAAACTCATTCTGAATCAAGTGCAACCTCTAAATTTGGTAGCTCATCTCCTCATGGTACTTCTGCAAGCTCTAGAGGTAGAAGAACAATAGGGGATTTCCTTAATGTTGCTGGGAGGGATGATGTGGATGGAAAGATAGTCCGTTTTCTTTGTGCTTGCGGTGTACCATTCAATGTGCTACGCTCTCCCTATTGGCATGAAATGGTAAAGGCCATCAATGAAGCCCCAAAAGGATACAAGGCCCCCAACTATGAGAAAGCTAGAACAGTGTTATTAGAAAGAGAAAAAGCTAAGGTTCAAAGAGCTTTGACACGTTTTACAAATGAGTGGGTACATTCTGGGGTATCCATTGTAACAGATGGGTGGACAAATATTAGAAACCAACATTTGATAAATGTTCTTGGTGTTTCTTCTAGTGGTGCAGCATTTATTACATGTCATGACTCCTCCTCCATCAGTGCATCTGCACAAAACATTGCAGATCTCCTATTGAAATCAATCAAAGATGTTGGTCCGAATAATGTGCTTCAAGTGATCATAGATAATGCAGTAATTTGTAAGGCAATAGGAAAAATTATTGAGCGTACTTATCCACACATCTTTTGGTCTGGGTGCCTGGTTCACACATTGAACCTTTTGATGCATGATATTGTCAAGCACAAATAATATGGGTGGATTACTGAGCTTTACAAGAGAGGGAAGCAACTCATTAAATTCATCACAGGGCATACAAGGGTAAACTACTTCTATGGCACTTACGCCAAGTTGCAGTTGCTTAAACTTGCAAAAGACAAGATTTGCTAGTTATTACCTCACCTTTAGGTGGCTAGTGAAGGTGAGACAAGCTTTAACTAATCTAGTGTATGTTGAATCATGGGATGAAATTAACACGAAAATAGATGGTGCTAATGCAGTCAAGGACACTGTTCTTGACAGTTACTTTTGGTCACAGGTTAAATATGTTTTGCAATTCACCAAACCAATTTATTACATGATCAAGTTGGAGATTCGGATCGACCATAATTGGAGTTATGACAAATGGATAGCATTTGTGGCAGATTAAAGACATGTTGAGCCTAGAGATGACCACACTTGACAATTATATCGTGCAGAGGTGGAAAACCGATGGAAATGCTAAATTTCCATTGCTTGCATTAGCATATGTTTTGACACCTAAATACTACCATCCATCATGGCTTTCAACACCAGCACCTGGGGGGGGAAGCAGGAGAAAACCACACCAAGATCAAGAGGTTCACAAAAAATATATGGCTGCATTGAGTAAATTAATCCCTGATGAGGAGGAGGTTGCATTGGTACGAAGATAGTTGAGCAACTATACGCTTAACACTGGTCCATTTCGGAGCATCCATGCAATTAGAAATCGAGAGACTTTTTCTTCTTTTGAGTGGTGGAACATGCATGGAGGGGGTACTCCACTTCTACAGACTTTGGCATTGTAGGTGCTATCGCAGGTGGTAAACACTTCTTCTGTAGAAAGGTGTTGGAGCTCTTATTCTTTCATCCACAGTGCTAAAAGGAACAGGTTGATTTTAGATCAAGCAGAGAGCTTGGTTTATGTTCATTACAACTTGCGATTGTTGTCCCATTACTGTGAAGATGCAAAGTCTAATAAAGGCCTATTGATTTGGGACAAGAATCCAGAGGAGCCCAATTTGGAGGATGGAGTGTTGTAATTAGAGCAATTAGAGGATGCTCTTATCCAGGTATGTCCATTGTGGTATGAACTTTCCAATTTTTCCTTATAAAGCATTTCTCTAATTCATGTTTTTAATTTTTTTGTTAACTAGTGTTTTTTTTTTGCATGAATTTTTTGAGCGATTCCAGGATGATGATGATAATGTTGATATGCCACCCCCACCCCCATCTGGTCCCTTGGTTCCTAGGTTCCATGGTTCAACACCAACAGCAAGGGGTTCTTTTCATCAGTTTCAGTGCCACTGCCACAACTTCCACAGGCACCATCTTCTTCATTGCCACCACATGGAGGCCCGCTGCCACGTTCGCTTTGTGGTGGAAGGAGGAGAGATTAGTAGATATATTCACAATCTACTACTTTTGTCATAGATTACTCATTAGACTTGTAGGCTTGTGAATCTGAATTTTGAACCTTTTTTGTCTTGGCGGTAACCAAGTGACATATTTTGTAAACATTATTATTTGAATTTTGGACATGAAAGATGTTGACAGTTGCTCATTTGCTAAATAAATCATAATATGCTCTATGTTTTATGTTTTATAATATGCTTAAATGTTTTATGTTTTATAATATGCTTAAAAATTTGATGAATGTTTGTAATCGCTAAAATATATGTAATATTCCCAACCCAGAATAACCCTCAAAACCCTAGCAAACTCCAACCAAATACGTGCAAATGATATAGTAACCCAGAAGTTATAAATAACAGTGAAACAACATATAATGACATAAACTGGAAATATAAGAAGATACACAAGAAATGCAGCAAGAAAAGCTAAGCCATTTTATTATACTGAGCAATAAAATAAGTACAAGAGGTGATTAGACATATGGCACCTCGACTTGCACAAGGCAAGTGAAGAAATACTCTCAGAATGACAAGAATGGCCTCTCTGCATGGATGTTGCTGCTACTGCTAGAAAACAAATGATGATTTGAGGCTACTCCCCTCCTCGGAAAAAGCTGAAACTCTAGATTCGAGCTCTACTCAAGAAACCCAGAAAAAACCCAGGAAGCTTTCCTGGAATGGCCGACCCCCGAAAACACCCCCTTAGGGTTCTGCGCAGTTCCTTAATGCCCTGCGCTGCCACTGAAGAAACCCCCTCTAAATTCTGCCGGAAACACTGCCGGAAACCCTGCCAAAAATCCTCCAATGAGACAAGAGTTGGACCCGTGCTCAATCTCCCAGCATAAATCCACCTGCAAAACCCCAATCCAGCACTACAACCAAAAAGAACTGCGTCCCTCTCCCAGTGTTGTGCAGTCCTCCAAAACACTGCTAAAGCTGTTGCTAGAATGCTGATGAAACTACTGCTGAAACACCAAAGGAAATACCTTGCCTGAACAGGCACTCAAAGTCCCCTGGGGCTAAGGGTGAGATCTCCGAACGGAGACACTCGATACACTAAACAGTGCTACAAACTAGCTAAACGGCCAGTGCGCTCAAAAGTCGAAATGACTAGCTCCAAATGCACATAACTGAATGATCCAAAATGAGGGGCCTCCTATCTATTTTATAGCCTCCGCCTCTCACAATCCCTAGGCTCACCTCCTCCTGCGTGATTCCCCTCTTGCCACGTGTTCTTTTCCTGCTGTGCAGTTCCTCCATGTGTCTGCATGGGCTCTATTTCTGCGTCCCCCTGTGGCACCCTTGGCTCCCCTTTAAGTCACAACGTTGTGCTGCCTAGGAAGTGACTTTTTATTCTAAAGTGAGTTATGTTCCCCCTTCCTCACTTTTATTTACAAATTACTATAGAAGGCAAAAATTGAACAAAATTGAATATTCCAATTAGCCATAACTAATTAGGAATATTACAGTCTCCCCCGGCAAAATGTTGCTTGTCCTCAAGCAACTGAAGTGATGGATGCTATAAGATCTTCTCACTTTCCCAAGTGGCATCCTCATCCGGCAAATTCTTCCACCTCACCAAGAATTCCCGGACCGTTCTGCTTCGCAGCTGCCTCTCCCTAGTGTCGATGATAGCCTCCGACTGCAATACCAAATGCCCCTCATCATCCATGGGTGGTAACTCATCTGTCACAGTCACCTGCTGCCCCAATGTCTTCTTCAGGCATGATACATGAAAAATGTTATGAATCTTGCCACCTTGGGGCAGCTCCAACTCATATGCAACCTGTCCAATCCTGCATATCACCCTATATGGCCCATAAAAGTGGGGCTTGAGCTTCTCAACCCCCTTCTGCTTCAGTGATGATTGTCAGTATGGCTATAATAGTAGGTAGACCATGTCCCCTACCTCGAACTGCCTCTCCACCCGACCCCTGTCAGCATACAGCTTTTATTGATTCTGCGTTGTAGCCATGTTATCCTTGAGAGCTCGGAGGATATCTTGACTCTCTTGGATCCAAATCTTGGCTCTAGGAGCCCTGCTATCACCAAACATCACATCGACAAAAGATAAAGGATGATACCTATATAAGGCATAGAATGGTGACATACCAATGGACATGTGATGTGAAGTATTGTAGCAGTACTCCCCCAGATGCAGCCACTTTAGCAATGCTCGCCACTGCCCACTGACATAATTATGCAAGTAGCGCTCCAGCCACTTGTTAACTATCTCCATCCGTGGCTGATAGCTGGTACTCGGTGTCAACTCCGTCCCCACCAATCGGAAAAGCTCCTGCCAAAACCCGCCCACGAAACGGCTATCCTGTCACTGACGATGGTCTTAGGAAGACCATGTAGCCTGAAGATCTCCCTAAAGAACAGCTCAGCCACCTGTGCTGTTGTATAGTGTGCGGATACGGCAAAGAAATGTGCGTACTTCGTCAGTCGATCAACGACGACAAAGATACAATCCTTTCCCTGTACCATGGGCAACCCTGTGATGAAATCCATCGAAATACTCTCCCATTTCCCCTCCGGAATGGGAAGAAGCTGCAATAATCTTGTGGGATGGCTCATCTCTCCCTTGTTCCTCTGGCAAACATCACACTCCCAAATGTGTTGGAGTATGTCATCCTTGAGGCCCTTCCATGAGAACCTCTCCCTAATGGCTCTATAGGTTTTGGTAAAACCCTGATGTCCTGCCAATGGGGAATCATGTGATGCCTGGAGTATCTTCTTCTTGAGCTAAGACCCCTCAGTCAAGAAGATCCGGTCCCTGTAATAGATGATCTCATCGACCACCCTGTACCTGTCATCTGCCACCTGCCCATCCAGAACCTCACATGCAAACTTGTCCTTGGAGTAATCTACTAAGAGTCGAGCCCTCCAATTGGTATCCAAACTCATAAGAGACAACATGGTCGGTCTACGTGAAAGGGCATCTGCTACCACGTTGTTCTTACCCTTGACATACTCAATGTCAAAGTCATATGCTTGGATCTTGCTGATCCACTTATGCTGCCTCTCATGTAGCTACTTCTGCTCCATAAAGAACTTGAGGCTATTGTGATCAGTCCTCAACCGGAACCTATTACCCATCAAATACTGTCGGTACTTAGCCAATGCATGCATGATGGCCAGCATCTCCTTGTCGTATATAGAATACAACCTCTCGTGCGGAAGGAGTTTCTGGCTCTCAAAGGCTATAGGTTGACCTCCCTGCATCAATATTGTGCCAATCCACTCTCCCGACGCATCACACTCCAAGACAAATGGCTGCGTAAAATCTGGCAACACAAGCACTGGGCAGCTACTCATAACCTCCTTGAGCCTGTCAAAGGCTCGCTGCGCTGTATTTGACCAACTAAATGCCCCCTTCTTCGTCAAATCTGTCAAGGGTGCAGCAAGCTGTGAGAAACCTTTGACGAACTTCCGATAGTAAGCGCAAATGCCAATGAATCCTTGAAGTTCCGTCACGTTCCTCGGCTCTAGCCATTCCATGATGGCTCTAATCTTTTCCTCGTGGATCGTCACTCCATCCACCCCTATGATGTGTCCTAGATACAGCATCTCCGTCAACCCAAACTCACACTTGGAGAATTTGGCATAGAATAGTTTCTCTTATAAGATATGCAAAACTGTCTCAATGTTGCTGGAGATGCTCCTCCCAAGTCCTGCTGTAAATGAGAATATCATCAAAGAATACCAACACAAACTTCCTCAAATGACTACAGCAGATGTGATTCATGCAGGATTAAAATGTAGCTGGGGCGTTGGTTAGCCCGAAAGCCATCACCAAGAACTCAAAGTGCCCATAGTGACACGTAAAGGCGGTCTTGGGAATATCCTGCTCCCTCACGCGAATCTGATGCTACCCAGATCTCAAATCAATCTCTGAGAAGAATCGTGCTCCCCTCAACTCGTCCATCAACTCATCAATCCTGGGTATAGGGTACCTGTTCTTCAGGGTCTTCTTGTTTAGGGCCTCGTAGTCAATGCACATCCTCAATGTACCGTCCTTCTTAACCAACACCACAGAAGAAGCAAAAGGACTCGTGCTCGAACGAATGTGCCCAAGTGCCAGCAACCCCTGGATAGCCCGCTCAATCTCATCCCGATAAGCCTTAGGGTGTCTATAGGGAGTGGTGATTACTGCCTGTATGCCCTGCTCAAGCTCGATGGTGTGCTCAAACCCCCGATCTTGTGGCTGTCCTGGTGGAATCTCTCCAAACACTATGGCATATCAAGGATGGACTGGATCTCTGGATGTACTGTCTGCCCTATAGTCCCTGCGTCTAATGCACGCAATTCCACCAATGTTTTAAAACTCTGACTCCGACTTTGACTCGGTTGAGGGTCGACTCCGACTCAGTATCGACTCGGTCAGCTCAATTTCAATGACTCGGTCGTTGTAAAAAATACATTAAATATTTTTTTTTATAAAAACACATAATTTTAAAGATTTTCATTCATGTTTCCAAACACACAGCATTAGAATATAGATAGAAGACAACATATGATCAAAGTAGGCTCATGAATATATCCATTATATCAAAATGGCACCCAGTGCACTGTCCAATACATACACGATGAAGATATAGAGATCAAAACAAAAACACATAATCAAGGAGGTTATAAATGGCCTCTACAACAAAAGTCTATGACCAGTACTATTGGCTACTGCTAGAGTTGCCAACATCATCTGGCTTAGTGTTACTTGGGAGTGGGAGCGAAAATGGGGAGCAAGAGCGAAAACGGGAGCGGGAGCGACATTTTCAGAAGCTCCTGGATAGGGAGCGAATCCCGGAGGAGTTCGACAACCAATGTCACTAACATCAAGGTACATAGAGGGATTGGTGCTCTTGATTAAATATGAGTTCCATACCCTAATACATGACAAAATTCAATGAAAACATTGCAATCCTCCAATCCTGAAATCCTGAAAAACTGATAAGTCTGCTAGATTTTGAATGAAATCTAAAATTCTACTTTCTCCATATGAAATCCAATGAGGCTGGAACCACTCTCAAACATCCTAAGTCATTTCATGGTAATGTTAAAAATTTAAATAAAAGGATGAAAATGAAGATTAAGGTGCAAATGATGATTAAGGAGAATGTCACTTTAAGAATTTAACATTACCATGAAATTTGAATAGCATATCAATACTAGGAGAGGGGAATGGACCCCAAGTAGCACTTAACCAATTTAGAAAACACCTTGGAGTCCCCAACAATCAGCTAAATGTTAAAAAGTTAAAAAAAAAATCAGAAAAATCGTTGTTTTTTTTTGGGTAACTGGCTAGATTTAATGACTCGACTGAGTAGATGTGGAAACGGCCGAGTTGACCAAGTCATGACTGACTCGGCCGAGTCATGCAATAACTCGGCCAAGTCAGTCATGACTGACTCGGCCTCCCGAACTGGTTTTTCTGCCAGGTCATAAAATTCTTCAATGACTTGGATCAACTCGGCCATTTCGGATTCGATTCGGCCGAATTTTAAAACATTGAGTTCCACTGCCCACTCTATGTCTCCCTTCCGGAAGACTGCCTCCATCCGATGAGCCGACACACTCAGAGGCGGATATGTGTGCTGTCCCCGTATCTTCTCATGCCTCCCTGTCTTCTCATCATCCCACTCCATCTCTAGGGTCTGCCAATCCATCGTGACATTTCCTAGAGTGATAAGCCAGTGAACACCCAGTATCATGTTGGTGTCTGGGATATCGACCACGAAAAAGTGGTCAATCAATGTGTAGGTGCCCATCATCACTGAAAGCTCTGGAACATATCGAGCACACGTCATGGTCTGATCTCCTGGGACCAAGATTGAAAACCCATCGAAGCTCTATATCTAATTACCTCTCTGCTCAACCATCTGTGCATCGATGAAGTTGTGGGTTGCCCCACTGTCAACCAACACTTATACCCGCTGGCCACGTACTGTCCCTCGTACGCGTAGCGTCAGATACTTGGGAACTCCTCGCAATGCTGCAAGGGCCCCTCCTGTAGGTGCAAAAGATGCACCACCTACTACTGGCAGTGGAGGTGGCAAAGGTCCCTGTATGGCATGGCTATTTCCTGCCTCCACATCATCCTCGTCATCCTCTTCTCCACTGCTCTCGAAGAAGACCTCAATAAAATGTGCTTTACCAGCAACACATCTATGCCTTGGTGCCCACGGCTCCTGACATGTGAAGCACAACCGCTTCTTCTTCAGCTCCCTCTTGACATTGTCCTCGATTTACACTCATCCTGGATTCCCCTTTGGAGGTGAAATCCTCACATCCTTACCGTTAGACTGAAAAGGTTGTCTTTGAGGGTAAGGTGTCCGGGTCCTGGGTAAGACATCCTGTAAGTCCCGGGTGCTGCTGATAGCATCCTAGAGTGTGGCTGGTTTAGTGGATCGGACTAAACCCCGAAGTGGATCTGCTGACCCCTCAACATACATATAGACCCTCCGTGCCGTGGATAGGTCTGGCACCATCATAGAGACCCTCAAGAGATCTGCAATGCAGGTCTCTGGGCCCCCTGTCTATTTGAGCCTCGTCAGCTCAACAAAATGCTGCTCTAGATCCCTCCTATAAAATCGCTTCATCAGTCTCTTGGTAAACTCAACATATGTCGTCACTGTGGAGTACCCTAGTGTAACCATCCCATGAAACCACCAATCCTGGGCTTCGCCATCCAAATGCAATGTTGCCACCTTGATGGCCTCTGCCTCCGACATCTAGTTAAGCTAGAAATAAATGTCCAGCTTCTCCACCCAAGACATTGTCGAACTATTTGGTGAGCCATCAAACGTAGGCAAGTGGAATCTACTCACTGCACGGTGGGTGTCGCCATCATGGTAATGCCGGTACCCTCTGTGATGGTCGAGGGGTCTAATATCCCGTTTGAGCTGAACAAAATCTCTGAATGAGAGGGCTTCCCTGAACTCCTGCCCATAGGCCTGGTACTCTGCAAAATATTCACCCATATGTCCGGGCTTTGCCTCCTGCTGGGCTACGACCCCTGTGTCTGCTCCTAAGAAAGTGGGCATGGTAGAGCATGTAGGGGCATGTGAGGCCACCTGCTGCGCAGTATCACGCTGCTCTGGCAAGTGATGGGATGCACCTGACCCCTCACCAATCTGAAAGACTCGTGGGCTCTCACGCTGTCTAGCCTCTACTGTCGTGAATCTCTACCCCATCACCTCAATCTGCCTTGACAGATCCTGCATAATTCGAGGAGCATATCCGCAAGTCTCTTCCCGTCCTCGTTGGCCATCTGTTCTGCGTCCGCTATTGGCTCTTCCTGTGCTGCCTCCACCACAAGAACATAGTCTCCCTCCCCGTAGGTATTCTCCAACCTACGTCTAGTGCCTCTGTACCTCCTACCTCTGTAACAAATGTAGGGATTTTCCCCTGGTGTCATAGATTGCTAACTCCACAAGCTAAGCCAAATCTATGTTCTGCTACCACTGTAAGATTCCTAACCCGGAATAACCCTCAAAACCCCAGCAAACTCCAACCAAATACGTGCAAATGATATAGTAACCCAGAAGTGATAAATAACAGTGGAACAGCATATAATGACATAAACCGGAAATATAAGCAAATACACAAGAAATGCAGCAAGAAAGGCTAAGCCATTTTATTATACTGAGCAACAAAAAAAGTGCAAGAGGTGATCATACATATGGCACCTCGACTTGCACAAGGCAAGTAAAGAAATACTCTCAGAATGACAAGAATGGCCTCTCTGCGTGGATGTTGCTACTGTGTTGTTGCTGCTGCTAGAAAACAAATGATGATTTGGGGCTGCTCCCCTCCTCGGAAAAAGTTGAAACTCTGGATTCGGGCTCTACTCAAGAAACCCAGAAAAACCCAAGAAGCTTTCCTGGAATGGCTGACCCCCGGAAACACCCCCTTGGGGTTCTGCGCAGTTTCTTAATGCCCTGTGCTGCCACTGAAGAAAACCCCTCTAAATTCTGCCTAAAACACTACCAAAAACCCTGCCAAAAATCCTCCATTGAGACAAGAGCTGAACTCCTACTCAATCTCCCAGCATAAATCCACCTGCAAAACCCCAATCTAGCACTACAACCAAAAAGAACTACGTCCCTCTCCCAGTGCTGCGCAGTCCTCCAAAACACTGCTAAAACTGTTGTTGGAACGCTGATGAAACTACTGTTGAAACACCAAAGGAAATACCTTGCCCGAGTAGGAAGTCAAAGTCCCCCAAGGCTAAGGGTGAGATCTCCGAACGGAGACACTCGATGCACTAAACAGCGCTGCAGACTAGCTAAACAGCCAACATGCTCAGAAGTCGAAACAACTAGCTCGAAATGCACATAACTGAATGATCCAAAATGAGGGGCCTCCTATCTATTTTATAGCCTCTGCCTCTCACAATCCCAAAGCTCACCTCCTCTTGTGTGATTCCCCTCTTGCCACGTGTTCTTTTCCTCCTGCACAATTCCTCCATGTGTCTGCGTGGGCTCAATTTCTGCATCCCCCTTTGGCCCCCTTGGCTCCCCTTTAAGTCACAACATTGTGCTATCTAGGAAGTGACTTTTTCTTCTAAAGTGAGTTATGTTCCCCCTTCCTCACTTTTATTTACAAATAACTATAGAAGGCAAAAATTGAATATTCCAATTAGCCATAGCTAATTAGGAATATTACAATATAGATGGTTGTTGTACATACTAGTAACTACAATGGAATCATGGATGCCATATCTATCTTGATTTATGCAAAAATATGCATGTTTTCATGTCTTCTACAATTAATTTGGTATTTGGGATGTTTGTTTTGAGTATAAATGCAAAAAAATATAAATATATAGCAGACGCCTCGCTTCCTAAATTTTTGGAAAATGATGCTTCCGCGTCCCCGATTCCAAAAAATGTCCCCGCTTCATGCAACATTGATTGTTACTGACAATCCTCTCACTACAGAAGTGACACTGACTCTAGCTTGAGGTGTGAGTGACATTGCAAATTCCCAAGCTACATCATCATCATATCCTCTAAGTAGCTCGAAGAATCCCAACCATTGATGCCTTCTAGATATCTCTACCACAAGGGGATGGAGATGTATTCTAGATGTTTTTGTGGGCTCCCTTCTATTGAAACCTCTTGTCATCTTCTCTTTCTGTCAATCTGATTGTATGTAGTTTGGTGGCTTTAGCTTAAGAGCTTTCTCAGGTGACTGAGGGTTTAGAGTTTAGGAGGGTGATAACTACAATTCTCCCTTTATCTCCACACAATTTTGTCTATCTCTATGCACACTGTAATTACTAGGAAAAAAATGAAAATGAAAATTTATTTTCTTCTTTTTTGGCTATCAAATTAAAACACAGAGGATATGGGCCACCTACCTTTCACTGCAATGCCTTGTTTGAGGAGAATTCTTAAATAGTTGGGCCCTAGGCACTCCCTCGTAGAATTTTGACAATTCCCACTGTTTCTTGCAATTTTTTTGCGTTTCCTGTAGGTGCTCACTGTAGGATGGCCGAGACTAGCTTTCTTCTTCAATGGATCCTCTAGGTGGTTTCAGTTCTCTAAATCTTGAAATCAACGATGCATTGCATGAAAGTTATGGAAAATTTCTATTTATGGTCGATTCCTGGGAGCGATGTGCTGGCTCACTAGGTACGTAATTTCTCCTTGTGGACCATTGGCCCACTATTAGTTATTATGCAACCCTTTCTCGTAATCATCACCCACACTTGTACAACTTAACTCGACCACCTTTCTGACTTATTTCATTTGATGTGACCTTGCCATGTGTCCAGCTGATTAGAACTTAACTTTTTGTTTTCACGCTAAGGATGGCCAAGTTAACTGGCCACCTTTAGCTTATAAAACCAACTTTTTCATATTCTTATGGTTTTTATCATATTTGTACTTAGGAGAGAGTGTGGATGAGGTGCCATACCTGTGGCTTCCTTTGCTTGGTTGATGACTTTTGGAGGGTGGCTCTGATGTGCTTCTTCTAGTTCAGGTACATCTTCCTTTTTTCTTTTGTTTTGTTGACTTCATCCTGCCGATAGGTTGTCTTCTTTGTTGTGATGTGTGTGAGAATTTTTTAATCTACACATTAGAAATCATACTACAATCACTGGTTTATCATCTCCTACTTGTTCTTTACATTCAACAAGTTATTTAAATATTTAAAAAACAATCAAAACACTATTGCAGACTACACCTATATACAAATGATGAACTGAAATAAACTGAGACAATCACACAAGGGAAACCATTATTTTTGGATAATCGTCCCCAGAAAAACCCAATTCGAGAAAACTGGTGCAGCGTATAGAGGGTTTGTATTATTAAGCAAATTTATGAATACAACTAGGGTGACAAACCCGGAGACGAATATTTTGACAATTCCAGCAACTGGATGATCAAACCCCACAAATGACACTTGTTATTCCCGATGCTGGGCAGTGATGGTTTCTCCAAGCTCTGCACTGGAACTGCGTCACCTCCTCTAGGAGCTGCGTCACCCTCCCAGTGAGCCTCCCTTGCGCAAAAGTCTATATGTTGAAATTTTGCTCTCTCTGCGCCAAAAAAACCCCAGCGCTACCGCTAAGGAACTGCGTCAACCCCTCTAGCTTCCACGCCACCCTCTCTGGAGTTGCATTGTCTCTCCTACTATTGTTCTGGCTCTTTGCTATGTATCCTCGACCTTGGACTGAAGTCCCTTTTCCGAGTTTCCCCTCTCACTACAACTCAGATCACTTAGCTCGACTCTCTCAACAAACCATGCTAGCTCGACTTCCTCAACAAACCACGCCCCAGAACAATCGAACTCTTTGATCTCTTAGTATATCTCCAACTGAGAATCAAGCCTCCTCTTATACTTTTCCTGTTGATGAATCAACGGTCATGATCTAATCTCTAATCAACAACTAAGATTAAAGCAAACTTGATCCTCGTCACTTAGAAGCTTCTCACCCATATTCTTATTAATACACATTAATATTTTTATTTTCCTAAGTTTAGACTTAGGAACCTGTTGTCGCACAGATTGACACGACAACGCTCAGACCAGGGGCTGTCACTCTGATCCCCGATCTCTCCGTTTAAGCCTGTCTCCCTCGGCTAAGGGGGGTAGACCCTTTAAGGAGATGGACGACCAACTGTGAACCAGATGGTTTGGGAGACACGGAAGGACAAAGCACTTAATAGATTTGTTTAACTTAACGGACCAGTGCCTTTTGGGTTTGACATTTAAATGATTACTTACTGTACGCTGCAGAAATGTAAACCCCACACAGTAATCATAACAATGCAAGATATCCAGTAAACTCACGATGTTTTTAACGATGATCTGGCAATTTAAGAAATAAACTTTGAAAGATATAACCATGCACATTAACCAGATATTATATTCAAGCATGCCAGATAAACATTTATCCCAAAATTTTAGCCTCCGCAAGAAAAATAGAACGCGATAAAATTCCCAGGCTAAAACTTCAACTGACAAAATATTTCCACGATGAATTTTTTATGCTTTTTAGACAAAAATTTAACCAAAAACATCTAAAACTAGAACAAAAATTAAAATTTAAACTAAAGTCTAAAGTCTAAAAAGAAATTTTTATGATTTTTTTATTTTATTTTTATACAAAACAAAATAAAACTAAAAAAAATCTATTTAAAATTTAAAACTTCAAAAAATCAAAAAAAATATTTAAATCTAAACCCAGAACTTAAAAACTAATAAAATTAAATTGAACTAACAACCATTAAAAATCTAATATTAAAGTCTATTTTAAAAAAAACTAACAAAATCAAAATTAAAAAAATTAACCCTAAGCTAAAAACCCTAACTTTAAAACGTGACCCTTTTCCTTTTTTCTTTTGAATTTTATTTAATATAAAACTGAAACAAAAAAAAACAAAAAGATACGTGACTTGACCAAACTAAAAAAAAAATGAAAATGATTTACATTTAAATCAAAACCTATGCTATATTATACTAAACGCACACATATACCTACGCTATACCAAACTCCACGAGTATCTAAAAAACGAATCGATTTACCCCGACTCTACTGCGTATATGAAATTTGACTTACGTTTGTGTTTATTTTTGCAGGTGATCAGTGGTGACAGGTATGAAAGCTCGATGCTAGCAGGCAGAGAGGGTTACGCACCTGATACCCACGACGTCTTTTTAAAAAATAACTCGAAATCTCTGTGTTTGCAGGTCTGCGTACAGGTGGACGGAAAGGCTACGGGTTCTAAGGCCAGAGCAATGAGGATTTATCAATCACGTAAGGGTTTAGGTGTTCAACAAGGGCAGCGTGACAAGCCTCACGAGGGTTTGCTGGCGGGCAGAAGAAAACGGACGCATCGGAAGGAACGACAGACGTGGAGGATGCAGGTTTATGGAATGGACGTGAGCACAGAGAGATAGAGTTTTTTATTGTAGGTTCGATGGCAAAAAAATGGGCGTTGCGGATGAGGAGCAGCACATACGCAGAGGAAAAGGTTATGCACGCCGTTCTGAAAGGATTGTCCAACGCTTACCCAGAATTTTGAAATATATCGGGGTTGAGTGATATGTATCTGATGCCCACGCTCATGATAGCAGTTGAAATCCCACACTGGACAGCAGGCAAACGATTTTTCTTTTACGCGCAGCAGACAGCTCTTTGAAATTTCTTTAAAAGATTTTGAGAACCCCGCAGCTTGCAAAATCTCACAAACAGAAGACCCAGAAATAATATGCAAAAAATTTGAAACAAAACCCTGAAAACCAACTAAAAAAAATTTACATTTATTTACAGATCTTAAGGCTCTTTAGTAGCCAGATTTATCAGTTATCTTCAAATATATTTTCAGAAAGTTTTAGATTTGCTAATGAAATGCGTTAGAAGTCTCTCATGCAAATAATAAAATAAACCAAATGATTGACCTAGGATCAAAACTAGATGGGCCCTCAAAAAATGCTTGTGGGAGTTGGCTGGTTCAGCCTAGAACTTCCCCTAACGCCCACTGATCTTTAAGGGTTTCCTCCACAGCTCACTTCAACCGTCAAATAAGAGAGAAAAAGCAGTACTAGATCTCAAGCACAATGGAGATACCTGCCATTACATCAGAAACCCTAATACTACTCAAATCCTAGCATGTGAACAAGATACCTGTGCTCAACAATACTCTTCATTAAGCTGACATTAACGGCTGAAAATGTAAAATATGCAGAAATAAAATTTGCTCACAGCACATTAAGAGAGTAACACCAGCAAGCCTTTTGACCCCAAAGTCTTCTTTATTAGCACCAGAAAAAAGATTACACGAGAGCTTCTTCAGCACAAGACTCAGATCCAATATCTCATGTATCTCAAATGACCCCTAGCACCCTATTTAAAGGAAAAATCCCAACGGCTAGTTTGAGTGATCCATGACAAAACGATCTCGACCGTCGATAAGGATCAAGACATCTCTCAATCTCATCTGTTGAATTTTGTAATGGCATTAAAAATTGAAATTCTCAAAATATTATTATTTTATTATTTTTTAAAATTTTTATATTTTTAAAATTTTATTATTTTTTAGTATTTTTATTTTTTTTATTTATTTTATTTATTTTTTTATTTTTTTATTTTTTTATCATGGATCATCAAACATAGCCTTTGGAAAATTTCCCTAGGACCTAGGACTGAAGACGCATGAGGGGATTAACATTTCCTAACCCTCGAGAGACTTTTCATCATGACTTTTACAATTTTACATCGTCAAGGGGGAAAAGCCCTTTGACAGACCCTCATAGACCACCCAGTTCTGCGACCAAACATAATCTAGCAGATTAACACACTAGGATTCTCCTAAGACTCTAATGATAAAATTCATTCCGGCTTTGGGGTCAGGTTGAAGGAAAACTCTGTCGATCATGGATCGGTGAGACGAAAAACCTTCCGGAATGAAGATTATCACTAGAAAATTAGGTCCACCTAGGCAATACATACATGACTCAGCTCTGTTAAGATTATTTACATCAAAATGTAGAGTGGGTTTACAACTTAATAAAATCAGGAGAATGACGATGACTGTTAAATGGCACGAACATCTCGATCAAGCGCTGTCCCTTTTTGCGAAGAAAAAGGGGGTGTACTGCTATGGGTAGTTGACACGCAGCGGTCAACAGAACCCATTAAAAATATTAATCATTTTAATAACTTCTCATCCGGGTGGAATTTCTCCAAACGATTTCTAGGTTCTAGAGATCTCATGTGTTCTAGTACCGTCCACAAAATTTCGAAGCTAGAGCACATTTGATGCTACCCAAAATCAACAATGTGCAGCTGCTGGCCTCTTCTGTTGTTGCTAAGCTTTGGATAGGTGCCATAGTGCCTGCAAGGGTGTTGATACTCTTCCTCTACATGGATGTTGAAGGAGGAGCCTAGAAACTGTTGTTGTTACAATATAGGCAGCTACAGGGTTTCTTATAGTACTACAGGAAATACTATAGCTGACTCTTTCTAAAGAAAAAAAAATGTTTTCTTTTTCTTGGAGGAGGAATAGGTGTTAAAGTAGGAGTGGAAGGGCTGGCAATGGGGAGATGGAGTGGTAGGTGAGGTAGGCTATTGATGGTATAGCCCTTGGACCTTTCTTTGTTTTCCTCTCTTCTTTATATATATATATATAGATATATAGATATATATATATAGATATATAGATATATATATATATATATATATAATTCTTTTTTCATAAGTGGATTTCTCGATAGACATGGAGGGTGACATGGTCATGAAATGGTGTTGGTTGAGATGTGGTGAGGTCAATGGCCTCCTCTTTCAACCAAAAACAAGTCTGCATTATGATTTCTCTACCGGGATTTCATTCCAGTAGATTTTCAGTACTTCCTGTAGTAACTACAAGAAATCCTGTAGAAGTCAGAGAATTGCCTAAAAATTGGATTTTTGATGGTTGGAGATGAGTATGGATGCATGAGACATGGTGGTCATCGAAGATATGAAATGCATGAAGGAAGAATGGGGTTTTGCTAGGCTTGTTGCCCTCTGAATTTGGTGTCCATTATTTCCATGAAAACCTGCAAAAACCAGGAATTGTTATGAGTAGGTAGGTTTGAGGTCCCTGCCATAACATTTTCGTGTTTTTTTTCTCTTTTTTTTTTAAAGACAACCAGGTCGCCTCAAAGGAGGTTTTCAACCTGTTTGCCTGCCCTAGGCGCCTCAAGGGAGGTTTTCACCCAAGGAATTTTTATTTATTTATTTTTTCTTTCACTCTTAGGTTGTCTCAAGGAGGTTTCCAACCCAAAAGTGGGCCTTAGGTGCCTCATGGAGGTTTTCACCTAGGTCCCTTATTGTCTTTTTCGTTTTTTCAAAAAAGAATTCAAAAATTCAACAGTCTTCAAGAATTTGATGAGGTGGAAGTCGAGACTCCTTCAATCACCATCACTACCTTACTGATACTACTGACGAATTCTTCCTTCGACAGAAACTTTTTGTAGACTTTCAATCTATACCCATTAACAAGCAAGGGGATACCTTCTTCATCAATGGTTCTTATCTGAACATCCCCATTGTCATGGCACTTTTCTATCACATATGGGCCCATCCATCTGGTCATCAACTTGCCTTTGAAATCCTTGAACCTGGAGTCATATAGCAAAGCTTAATCACCTTCTTGAAACATTTTGTCTTTGATATTTTTGGCATGCCAAACCATTCTTTGTACTTGAGTCACCTTTGTGTGTAGGAGGGACTGCATCCTCAATTCATCTAACCCATTGAGCTGGAGCAGCCTCTCTTGTTGTGCCCTTGTAACATCCAAATCTAATTGTGTTGTCGTTCTTTAAGTGTTGTACTCAAACTCAATGGAGAGCAGAACCTTCTTCCCATAGACCAAATCATAAGGGGTGAAGCCAGTGGTTGTCTTCCAAGTTGTATTGTAGGCCCAAGTGGCCTTCACTAGTCCGTCAGCCCAATCCTTCCCATTGCTGCTCACCACCTTTGTGAGAATGCTTTCCAATGCACTGTTGGTAACTTCTACTTGTCCATTGGCCTAAGGGTGGCAAGGAGTTGATTTCTTTTGCTTGATCTTATGCTGGCCTAACAAATTCCCAATCATGTGTGAGGTGAATTGAGTGCCTTGATCAGTGATTAGCTCTCTAGGGTATCCAGACTTGTAAAACACATTCTCCCTCAAGGACTCAGCCACATTCTCTTATGTGGCTACTTTATCAAACTGCTACCAAAACATAAGAACAAGAACACAAGGTGTTGGCTCTCCGCCAAGGCCAAAACCTCTCTTCTCTTGAGAGGAAAACCCTTTCGTGAATTTCTCTTATTGAAGCTTCTATTGATTAATGTCAAACCCTAGACCCCTGACAAGAATATCCTCCAAGCACAAGTCAAGTCCTATCTTCTTTTTGCACTTTGTTTCCCAACACATAGGCTTCCTTCTTCTGGCACTTTGCCTCCTAACACTTTGTCCTCCTCCTTTGTTTCTTGTCTAAAGATAGACCTTCCTTGAATGAGCCTTCTAGATGAAGTGTTCCTCTTCTATCCCTTGCTCAAGTAGACTTCTTCTTTGACCAAGTGAGATCCTTCTTGATGTATGGGTGTATGATTGTACTGTTGTTTTGTTGCCCTAGGTTTCTTATATGTGGAGGGTACCCTTAGTGAATTAGGGTCCCTTCACCTTCGCTAGAGAGATAGGCTCCTTAGCTAGGGTTGGGAGTCCTTGTAGATTTGATTTCTCACCCAAACAATAATATTTCATGGACTGTTCACTAGTTGTTGTTATGTCGTAGACATACCCTTCTCTTTTCTGCACGTGTGACTATTTCTACCCCTAGAAATAGTCCTCTTCTCCTCGACCTTATTCTTTCTTCCTTGGTTTGTGAGAGTCTCTTCTTCACTCGTAGAGGGAAATCTTATAGACCTTAATTTCTAGCCCAAACAGTGATAAGTATGGGACCGATGCACTGATGCTGTTATGACTATAGAGAGGCCTCCTTTCTTCACATGTGTGGCTTTGTTTGACCCTTAGAACAACCCTCTAACCTTCGGTCTTGTCTTCTCCTTCTTCGCTGCACTAGAGGCTCCTTAAACTCGTCTTCTTTCCCTCCTTTCTCGGCTTCCCTTGCTGATTTTAGAGATGAGTTGCGTTGCCTTGGAGAGGTGAAATGACCCTTATATATAGATGTTTGCTCCTTCTTTTAGGCCAACTTGAGGTCGACTAGATGACTTGAGGCCGACTTGATTTTTAAGCTTTGGATTTCTTCCTTTTAGGATGTCATTGCTTTGAGGAGGCTTGTGACTTTGCTTGGAGGTATTCTCTTGACCATAATACATACACATACAAGGTGTAACATGCTGTTAAGGTCTTCAACCTTTTCTTTTGACTATTTGACTCACCTATAGCACTTTAACTAGTGCTAAACCTATTTCAATGAGTAAGAAACTCATTGACATATATTGTAAAAATAGTAGTTCTTTTCTTGAATAAATACAAATATCAAAAGTACATTTATGAAGACCGAACCTAGTTACCTTTCCTTCAACAGCATGGTCAGTCTATACAAAGGTCTGGTAACCAATGATGTAATGTCTAAATTTATTCAAGGAATGGACAATAGCTAGGAGCTCTTTTTTAGTCACCATATAGTTGTTGATGAAGTAAATGGCATAAGGTAACTTGTCATCTATCTGGTCTAGAGCTACTCCTATGGCTTTGTCAGAGGCATCAGCATGGATGTGGAAACAAGGAGCCCAATTTCGGCCTCAAAGTATAGGTGCAATAGTCAACTTGTCCTTTAGGGTTTCTAGGGCCTCTTGGCAACATTGTGACCATAAAAATTCAGAGTCCTTGGCCAATAGTCCAAACAAAGGTGAGGCTACCTTGCTTCAGTCTTTTATGAATCTCCTATAGTATCCAACTAAACCTAAGAAACTTCTGACATCCCTCTGCTTCTGAGGAGTAGGGACCCTCTTTATCATAGCGATCTTATTTGGGTCCACTTGCAGTCCTTCCCGGCATATTGAGTGGCCTAGAATAGTCCCTGCAGTCATCAAGAACTCACACTTCTCAAGACTAAGGGATAAATTCATTTCAATGCATTTGTTTAATACTTTTCCCAGGTTAGAGAGAGTCCCCAGGAAATCACATCCATAGGGGGTGAAATCATCCATATAAATTTTCACAGAGTCATGGACTAGCTCTGCAAAGATGCTCAACACTGCCCTCTGCAAAGTGACAAGGGCATTGCATAATCCAAAAGGAAGGACCCTATAAGCAAAGGTACCCCAAGGACAGGTGAAGGTGGTTTTATCTTGGTCCTCTGGGCTGATCCGGATTTGATTGTAACCACTGAATCCATCCAGGAAAGAGAAGAACCTCTTTCCTGCCAGACCATCTAATACTTGGTCAATGAAGGATAGAGGGAAATGGTCCTTTTTTGTGGGTTTGTTTAGCTCTCTGTAGTCCACACAAATCCTCCACTCCTATTTTTCTTTGGAACCAGAACCAGAGGAGTTACCCACTCACTATCTGAAATGGGGTAAATGAACCCTGCATCCAACAACTTCTGCAGTTCTTCTTTGACTATATCGTTGAGGGCTGGGTTCTTTCTCCTTTGAGGTTGGCGCACTGGCTTGCAGCCTTCCCTGATGTAAATGTGTTGAGTATATACCGAAGGGTGCACCCCCTTCATCTCCTTGTAACTCTAGGCAAAGGCATCCAGATGCTTTCTTAGCATGTCACATCAATGTTGTTAAAAGCGCGAGCGGGATTAAATCGGCGCAGGGAACGAAGCGGAAAAAAGCGGAAAAATCGGGGAAAAAGCGGAAAAAAGCGGGAAAAAAGCGTTTGGAACAAAAATATTCATTTTTTTCATTTTTTTTCAATTTTTTTAATATCTAAACCATCTAGAACATAAAATAAATACATTGACACATAAATA